>PVJI01003662.1:0-120437 GCA_004026765.1 Micronycteris hirsuta
TCTCTTTTGAGAAATCAGCTGATACTCTTATGGGAACTCCTCTGTAGGTAACTGTCTCCTTTTTTCTTGCTGCTTTTAAGATTCTCTCCTTATATTTAATTTGGATAATGTAATTATGGTGTGCCATGGTGTGTTCCTCCTTGGATTCAACTTCTTTGGGACTCTCCCAGCTCCCTGGACTTCCTGCAAGTCTACTTCCTTTGCCAGATTGGGGAAGTTCTCCTTCATAATGTTTCCAAATAAGTTTTCAATTTCTTGCTCTTCCTCTTCTTCTGCCACCCCTATGATTCGAATGTTGGAATGTTGTCCCAGAGGTTCCTAAGCCTCTCCTCATTTTTCAAATTCTTGTTTCTTCATTCTGTTCCAGTTGAATGTTTCTTTCTTCCTTCTGGTCCAAACCATTTATTTGAGTCCCAGTTTCCTTCCATCCCTGTTGGTTCCCTGTGCATTTTCCTTTATTTCACTTTCCATACCCTTTACTTTTTCCGCTATTTTGTGACCATACTCAACCATTTCTGTGAGTATCCTGATTACCAGTGGTTTGAACTGTGCATCTGATTGGTTGGCTATCTCTTCTATGCTTAGTTGTATTTTTTCTGGAGCTTTGATCTGTTCTTTCATCTGGGCCATTTTTTTTTGTCTCAGTACTCCTGTTACATAGTAAGGGGTGAAGCCTTAGGTATTCACCTTCCCTACAACCTGCATTGCTGCATTGTGGCGCTGTATGCAGGGGAGGAGTCCAAGAGGGAACAATGGCCTTGCTCAGGTCTTGGCCTGCTTTCAGTCACTTCCTCCACTACCCACAAGCAAATTGGGACCTTCTGGTGCTGACTCCCAGGTGGGTGGGTTTGTGTACATTCTAGGATCCTGTGGGTCTCTCCAACGAACTCTCCTGTGAGTCTGGGAGTTTCTTCTGCCGCCTCAACCCCCACAGGTTTGCCGCCACCTTGCCTTCCCCGGTCCTCCAGCCGTTGCCTTGCCATGAGTCCTCTCTGCCCTGGCTGCCCATCTCTGCCCTTCCTACTGGTCTGGATGAATGTTTCTTCTTTAACTCCTTGGTTGTTGGACTTCCATACAGTTCGATTTTCCTGGCAGTTCTGCTTATTTTTTGTTTTTAAATTTGTTGTTGTTGTCGTCCTTCTTTTGGTTGTGTGAGGAGGCAAAGTGTATCTACTTATGCCTCCATCTTGGCTGAAAGTCCTAATTTAAAATATTTTTAAGGACTCACATATTCTTCATTTAGCACAATATCAGTTAATAGCATAAGATCATTATCTATTAGGAACAACAATAATAACAATGTGTGGAATTTTTACGGATAAAGAGCAGTATAATATAAAGGAGTAGACTTTGGACCCAAACTCCCATATGAGCTGTGTAACCCTAGCACGTTATTTACCTTCAGTAGTATAGTTAGGAAGACAATAATGCCTTCCTCCTATGGTGGTTAATTCATATAAAACACTTAAGACAGTGCCTTGCACATAAGTGCTCCATCATTGTTAACTGTTACCTTCTTTAAAGGGAGCATTTACTTTAAGTATAGACAGCTCAAAATCTATATGAACACTGGTACCATATATGCCTGATTACTTTCTCCTAAGGGATTCAGTCACTTTTTTTTTTTTTTAGTTTTTAGTAATTCTTTATTGTTGTAAGCTTATGAAATGTATTGCTTATTGTACTTACATTTTCTAGGCACTTTTCTTCACATACTCACATTAAATATTCAGAAAAGTATTCCAGATCAAATACTGTTTCACAAAATGGCTTAAAACAAACAGAAGAATTAGCAATAATAACAACTAGAAGTCCAAAGACTTAGCTAAAGGTCTGCTTGCTTTGCTGCTGTAAAGTCCACAAACTTAGAAACACACACAAAAGAAAACGTGCAGTAAAAGATTTCTGTGGGGTCTAAAGAAGCTTAGCATTTAATAAATGTCAAGTGGCCCTCTATCAAAAGACTCTCCATAATGGTTGTCAATTAGTTATTCAAGGGCCTGCCAATAGAATTTGCCCCTGTCTGTTAACACACGAGCATTCCACTGGCAAATACGTTTACAGAGGAAGCAAAATGTCTTGACTCTCTTCTTTCATCTAGGAAGAGCATTCTTTAGATTTAATCAGTTTTAACCACAGACATGCAAGTAGAGATGTAAGGAAAGTTTTTAAGGGTTTGCAAATTCCTTAAGGAACAGAAACAGTTATTGTTTGAAATATAATCAAAGGTTATTTTGCCACAGTTTGAACCTCATCAATAATACTGCAAAAAAAAAGAGGGCATCACATAATCACAATTGGCTTTTCCCTCTAGAAAAGTAACAAAATTTAGTGGGGGGACAATTTTTAAAATGATTTTGTTCACATTTTTCTTAGTTTTTGATCTACCAGCTTCTTCTATCTCAGAAATATTGCTATCAAAAAACCTTCCTTTTTCTGGGTGGTAGAGGGGACAAAGAACACTATGTGAGTAAATAAGTAACATTGTCATTAGAAACAGCCAGAAATTCTAGAAAAGAAACATGACTCGTGGCATTAATTTTTGTTAGGGAATTTTAAAATATACTTTTTCTTACAGTTTCCCCATTTCACAAAATGACTTCTTGTGCTCAGTGGACCTTCAAAAGAAAGAGCCTGTGCATCACTCCTCCTGGCCCTCCCCTACCCCACTCCCTTCCCTCCAGCCAAGGGGATCCCTCGGGGCAGCACAGATGGGGTGAGAGTTAGAAATTGACTGTCCTTGTCCCTTCCTCTAACCTCATGGATTTAGGCAAGTCACTCAACTTCTAAACCTGGTTCCTCAACTTATAGTTACGGGCTGCAAAGTGGTTATCTCCAAGATTTCTTCCAAAGCTAACATTCTATAACCTTACTATTTTTAGATGTCTTAATTAGCTGCTCCAAATCATCTAATACAGAAATCATTTATATTTGTCTTTGAAATGTGTTTTTGTTCTTATAACTGAATCTCTTTGAAATGTTGCCCAGCCTATTCAATTATGAAGCCCCTCTTCTGGGTCTTTCTCTGCAAATACTCCCCAGTCTCTGAAAAAAGTGGAGCATAATCTCCCAGGAGAGCGGCAGTTTGAGGAGATGATTAAGTGTTAGGGTTAAATGACTTTGCTTAGATTTTATCACATGGAAGGACGTATAAGGATAAGCACCATTTTAATATCAACAATTGATTCTTTTTTTTTTAAAGATTTTATTTTTATTTTATTTTTTAGAGAGAGAGGAGAAGGGAGGGAGAAAGAGAGGGAGAGAAACAGCAACGTATGGTTGTCTCTCACATGGTCCTCATGGGGACCTGGCCACAACCCAGGCATGTGCCCTGACTGGGAATCGAACGGGGACCACTTGGTTCCCAGCCCACGCTCAATCCACTGAGCTACACCAGCCAGGGCCAACAATTGATTCTTTTGACAATTGATTACTTTTATTTACTCTGTTCAATTTTTTTTTCAGTACATTATGCCCGGTATAAGGTAGAAACAATTGAAACTCAACAGCTGTCTTACATTTACGAACCTCTAAAAGTGAGCTTAAGGATGCACTGGAAACTTCGAAGTCCCTGAGACAACACCAGAGAAGTTGACTAACTTGCTTAAGTTCCAGGCATATGAAGGGGAGAGCCTGGGGGGCTAGGAACACTGAGGCTCTGTGATCTGTACCCACTTTCATAATTGGTCTCTTGTCTGGCTTTCCCTGGGTCACATCCCTTACCTTGTACCCTGGCTCCCACAACTATATCAAGTTCTTATCTGGGGACTCTCCTGAATTCTAGCTGGCTCTTGGGTCTGTCCCTGTCCTCTTCCTGAAAATTGTTTTCATTTCCTGGCAGCTTGGGTAACCGCTTTGGCTTTGCCTTTCAACTTCTTCAGCTATTGTAATCCTTGCTCTGAGGCCACAGCTGTCTGGTCCTTGAGATTTATACTTCTCTGTTTAAAGGTTATAAATAGCAATCAGTCTAGCTTCACAAATCCGTTAGATGCCCGGCACTGCTCTAGGAATAGGGGTACCCTAACAAATAAGGAATTAGTTCTAACCTGAACTGCTAACAGTCTATGGCCTGCATTCCCAGTCTGTGACTGTAATGAGGTGCGGAGCAGGGGTCCCCTGAAAACAGCAGAGCACATCTCCCACAACTCTTGATTGAGGGGAGGGGGAAGTGGATGATACAGCATTTAAGATACTTTGCATAACAATGGCAGGTTAACAGCCATGCCTTTCCTGAAGTGAAGAAGACTGCCACCCAGGGTGAAAGGTGTACATGACCATATAGTGACTCATGACACGGGGTGGGGGGGGGGGGTGGATGCCCACCCTGGGTGCCGCTGTGTCAGTGAGAACTCTTGTCCTGACTGAAGATGGCAGCCAAGAGAAGATAAAAGATACTGGGGAACTGGAAAAATGGTGGACACTAACACATCATAGGAGGAGCTGGATGTGAGGTCACATAGGAAGTTCCAGGGAGCATTTAAGTGAGGGCAAGCTACCAGGGTGTAGGAAGGAGAGTCCACCACGAAGAGAAGAGGTCCAGAGGGGTCTGGAGTGAGTGCGAGAGACACAGGAGTGCACCATGAGGTCTGCAGGGGGAGAAGGTCAGACTAGACAAGACCGCGGCAGAGCTGATGGAGCTGCAGGGATCTGCCTAACCAGGCACAGAATTGTGGGAGATGCTTGGAGCTGAACCGTGACTGGAGGTGCTGAGTTGCAGACTTCTGCTTCTCTGAAGGACATCACTCTCCTGGGATCGTGCCTCCCTGGACCCCACCATGACCCAGTGTAACACAGCATGTGTTTCCCTGAGCCACTAAATGGAGGGAGAACAGTGTACCCCAGATCCTGAAGGAGAGAGCTGCTGAGAGAGGATGGCAACTCTGAAACCCAGAAGCGCACATTCCAGAGAGAACAGAGATCTGTTTGCGTGGCCGACTTAAGAACAAATAAGGATATGGGGAACTTCTGGGTATGCCTTTGGCTTGTAGCCTTTTGGGGAGCAAGGGAGGTTCTGGTCCTCATGGGAGAGGTAGGTTCTGAGTAGGAGTACTCTCAGCCCGACCCCACCCCCAAGGTTGGAACCCTGTTAATAAAAACCTGTTTCCTTCAACACTAATTGTTGAGTCATGTGTCAAGATGGCACATGGCTGAGCCCTGGTTTGCTCCATTACGCAGACTCAGGGTCATCATAGGCTAGTGAGAAGCTACATATACTCTGGGAATTTCCAACCGTAAGGTCAGTTCCGGGGCTTGAAAAGTTTTATTTGCTTGCTTGTTTTATGTCTGCGTCCGTTTAGCATCTTCCTTAAGAACATAGCACACACACATACTGTCTGCTGACCAAACATGATTTAGTGATAATGACTGAGATTGGAGCTTTTTTTTGACTTCTTTGGAGAAAACATAACTGGTAAATGAGAACATTGTCATTTTCATTTCTTTTTAATCTGTCGCTGTTTAAAAAGAGTTCTCATAACAGTAGACTTGTGTTACACAATTAACATGTTGTAAGTCATTTAATATATTGTCCCCAGATGGGAGATGCAAAACAGGATGTTTGACCACAAGTCTTCCTACAGAGCTTAGCTAACAAGTGGGTAGGAGGTACCAGCACAGTCTGCCAGTTCTCTGGATGTGTTTTAGTTCATCTGCTTGCAAAATATTTCTGTACCTTATTTTTTAAAATATTATCTCAGAATAGATTGACAAATAAGTTATAAAATTACCACTTTTATACATGAACAAAGTGTGGATAGGTGAGTCAGCGTCTCCCAGGAAGGTCACTGGTGGTGTGGAGCCTAGGGACTAGAACTCTGGCATGGATGGGAGGGGTGTGTATAGGTGTGCGATATTGTGATTTATGGTAAGAATTATATATTTGGTTTTGTCCCAGTTCCTGGCACAGAGATCCTAAAAGTTTTGGAATTTCTTAAGTGATGAGAACAATAAAAGTATCTTTTGCTTTGTTAAAGAGGTACTTTTGGACCACCCTAAAGATGGGAGCTGGTTGCCAGTGGAGCCAACCATGTGATTAGAGGTTTGGAACTTTCAGTCTCAACCCTGATTTCTGGGGAAAAAAGAGGGGCCGGACATTGAACCGGTTGCCTACTGGCCCACGATTTAACCAATCATGCCTGTGTAATGAAGCCTACATAAAGCCCAGAAGGACAGGGCTTGTAGAGCTTCCGGGTTGGTGAACATGTGGAGGTCCTAAGAGAATGGCCACGTGGAGAGGGCATGGAAGGTCTGCCTGCCCTTCCTGTACACCTTGCCCCATGCGTCTCTTCTGTCAAGCTATCCCTGAGTTGTATTCTTTTAGAATAAACCAGTCTAGTAAGTAAACTATTTCTGTGAGCTTCTCTATTAAATTAATCAAATTCGAAGAAGGGTTCGTGGAACCTCCCTGACAGTCTGGTCTGACCTTGCATAGAGGCACCCAAGCCAGCAAGACAGGGTATCAGACAAACAGACCAGAGTGGGACAGCACCCAAGTAATCGGTCAGGGATAAGACAGTTCCAGGAACTGGAAAGCCATGGGAACAAGTCCCAGAGACTAGAGAGCCAAGAGGTAGAAATACCCAATAAGAGAAGGAAGAAAGTAGAGCAGTTCAAAGTAAACAATTGCAAGACTACTCCCTCATAGTGCGTGGGTTTGTTTGTTTTTTTCCTTTAAAAACCCTGCACAGAACACCTGGATGGGAACTGGTCTGAGCTGAGAACTGGCCTCAACTCGGCTGCTTCCCCTCCCTTGCTCCTGAGGAACCTCAATAAACTCCTTGCTTTGCTATTAGCTCGCTGTCTTCTCATGGTTCCTCAGCAGCTCTGATCTCACACTCCCATCTATAGCCAGGTAGTCAGAAGCCCTGGTGAGAGCCTGGACTTGTGAATGGGGGCAGCGGGGCCAGTGTCTTGTAGACCGAACCCTTAACCTATGGGATCTAATTCTATCTGTGGTGAGGTACTGTCAGAATTTAGTTGCATTATAAGACCCCCAGCAGGTGTCCTGAGCATTGCTTAGCGGTGTGAAAAACCCCATCTGCATTGGAATTGGGTATCGGAATCTCAGGGTGTTTTCCAGTTCTGCTTCCTGATCTTTCCTCTCTCTGTCCCATGAGCTTGGTGGTCTGGGCGGTCCTTGGTTTCCTGGTCCCATTATCCAGACATCCAACCAATAAGGCTATTACTCATTTTTTGTTATATTCTGCCCACTTCTATGTGTGGCCCCAAGGGCACTTTGATTGTTAGATCTTCCCCATTCCCTGAGAAGGGGGTCACAAAACAGGGTGCTGAGCTAGAAGTCCCCAAGATGGGAATTCCCAACTAACCTGGCTTAGGGGCAGGGGAAGCAGAGCAGGGCCATTGAGGTTACGTGGCATACCTAAAGGACTTGGCTGGTGTTTTAGTAATGCTAATAGCTATGCCAGGAGCCAGGGATATGGGCGTGACTCTAACCCGCGATGCAGCCAGAAAGCAGTCCCCTGCACGAGTGGCTTGGAGTCAGTTCCCACATCACAGGACCAAGCCTGCCCAGACTAACAGTGGCAGCCAAGACAGGCAGAAGGAACCAGAGTACTAGCCCATGTAACCGTTTGTGGGATGAGTCGGAAATGGGGTTCCAGAGGAATATCCATGCCGGGATTTAAACCCAAGTGTGGGGCAGCTATGCTCTCTTAACCATGCAGCTTGCGAGCAGAGAAGGGGGTCTTGGCCACGTGGTTTGAAAGAATGCAGAAGGACCCCCACCAGCCTACCATGAGGAGGGGCCACATGGTTTTGGATTAAGAGCAGCAGTGTAGCCAAGCACGGACAACTGAGAGAAGCCGGAATACAGATAGGAATGCTGAGCAATGGACTTCTGTGGGTTGTTGGTTTTTTTTTTTTTTTTTCCATGAAAGATGTTACCTCTGACTGGAGTATTTTGAAACTAGCCTGATTTAACAAAAAGGAGGCAGGTCTGTATGTGTTTAGGGATTTTATGTTTCTAAAGGGAATGGGAGTGGGAATGGCAGAATTCCGCCATTGTTCTAAATCTGTCTAATCTATAAATAAATAGTCCCTTTCTTTTTCATAAGACTCTGGCATTGGGAGTCACAGTTTTTTGGTGGCGGGCAATAGAACCCAGAGTTAGAGAACCCAAAGTGGTTCTGTTTCGGTCGGACCCCAGGGAGAGTTCCCAGAGAAGCTCTGAACATGCACCCTAACATTAATTTCAAGGACAAGCACACATGGGATTTGAAACTCTGTGTGCAGATAACCTAGTAAAGCACATCTATGTCAAGACCAGACAAGACTCCCAACTTCAGGGAGAAGACCCAACATGTCCTGGGGAAGGACAGTGCCCATCTTCCTGGGATGTGCCATTGACACCAGCCCATGGAGCTTACTGGGTACTGCTCTTCTGAACACTCAGCCCAAAGCTATTGCCCCTAGGCCCCTGGTGGACTCAGGGGAGATGCAGGTGGAGAGAACAGCATAGAAACAGGTCTGACCCTGACCGTGGGGCACAACTTCAAGAAAGGGAAAATAACTTGGATTGTTTGTGGAAAGTGACAAAGCAAAAGAAGGATGAATTGATCTTATTATGGTCCTAAAAAAATTCAGATGATCTCAAAGTGGTTTCTTTCCTCATTATGTACTTGGGTCAAGGACTGAGGAATAGATGATACTATGTCACAATCTGACAGGGTCTCACCCACCATCTGATGAAGGTGACCTTATTCCCAATGCTTATATTTTTAAAAATGGAGATGCATACATTTTTCTGGTAACATAGATCATGCTCGTCATCTTATTATGCCATTTGTTATTGTAGGGCAAAGGATTCAGGACCATTAAGGGGAGCAGGAGGGCAAGAAGACCATTCATACTCTAGCTGGCATCCTTCAGCTCCTAGATCCATTGCTAACAGAGGTCACCCTGTATTTGCTTTGCCTGCTCCCCAGGGCTGGGACAGGGACAGAATCCCATGTGGAAGCCAGCTGGGAGGGTCCCTGCCACCCTGTATAGGAAAATAAACCGCAAATCAACAACAGGAGATCTGCACTCAAGGAAAGATTCTTAGAATAATTCCCAGTTCTATTAGGGAACTAAGTGCGTCAAAACCAGATGATTTCATTTGGGCTGATCTCTGAAGGGGGGCTGGAAGAGAACCATGTGATTCACCCCATTCTGAGGGATTTAGCAAAGCATTTTTATCAACGTGCACATGTCCACAACTCTTCTTGAAACGTTTATAAACTCCTTAAACATTATGACAAAGACAACATCAACAATGATCAGAAACTTCATCCTTTTAACCCACTGGGAACTATAGGAAGCAAATTCCAAACATTACTAACTAAGGAGCTGCTTAAACAATGGGCAGATCGCACAAGGTGCTAGTGTCGCTCGTTTCGATAAGGCACAAGTGTCCAGGATCTGGCTGTCTGTGTGTGAGGCTGGGTCTGGATTTTCTTACCTCCCTCCCAAGCATCTATCCCTCCTGGGTGAACAGCCCACCGTGTCTGGGAAGTACTTTAAGGGATCATAGTGTGTGACCACCCTACGCTCACACCAACTTTTTCAAATAATGATAGCCAAGGAGATATTAAAGGCACCTCAGTGGAGAGGCCACATAAACTCAATTTTCAAGGCCGGCGGCCACAGTGAGAGTTAGCTTTGCAATGACAGAAGGTGTGAGACAGTCACTGCTCGGCAACACTGTGTGGACCAGTTCCTATAAAGCCTTCAGCCGCGTCGGCATTGCAGAAAGGAACAGCAGGGTTTCTCTGCAGCACTTTTTAGGAGTGGAGATTAACACAAGGATCAAAGGTCTTCTGGAGTTAAAATGGGTTCTTGAAAGACAACATGGTAAGAAAGCCCAGAGGAACGGGGAAGAAACCTACCGCTTGGTGAGAGTGCTAAGGGTAAAGTTTCTTAACTAATTGCTGCCTGGTGTGTTGTGAGCAGGCCCCCCATTTATTCCCTTATGCTAGTATCTAGATAAGAGTGGAGGAGAAATAAATGGCAATGGATCCTACGGTAGTAGCGGATCTTAGAGAGCTCGCTCTCCCAGCTCTAAGCCATTCTTCGAAGGAAAACCAAAACGTAGTGGTGATGGTTGGACAACGATGTGAAAGTATTGAACAGCACTGAATTGTACACTTAAAAATGATTAAAATGGTAAATGTTATGTATATCTTGCCACAATAAAAAAAAATCGAAAACATGCAAATATGTAGAAATGACACCATTGTGAGCAAAGTATGAGGTGCTTTCAGACCGAAGTGGGAGAACCAGAGGGCTCCGTTCAGTTAGACTTTGGGAGCTGGAGGAGCAGTCCAGAGGGCTCCTCATCCCGGAGTCATGGTAACTGCACTTTACAATGGAGATGAAGTCACTTTTCTATTCATATAAACCACTTTCTTTGACTTTCGTTATGATGGAGATGGAAGGCAGAACCAAGGTTTCAGGGCCATCACTGGGAAAGACAGGGGCTTCTAAGAAGATGTGTGGAAAACAGCTCGCCTGCTCTTTACTAAATTTCACAATAAAAGTAGATCAGAAGCTATTTCCTCTGCATAGCGTAAGTTGCTTGGGTAGCCTTTATATTTGATTTTCTATTATTTCTATTCAATTAGTTAAAAGATGTTATTTATTGATATTTAGAGAGAGGGTAAAGGAGGAAGGAAGAGAGAGAGAAACAATGCACGAGAGAAACATCGATCCATTGCCTCTTGCATGTCCCTAGCCGGGGACCTGGCCCACAATCCAGGAATGAATTCTGACCAGGAATTAAACTGGTGACCTTTTGCTTTGCAGGAAAATGCCCAACCCACTGAGCCAAACCAGTCAGGGCATTATTCCTACTCTGTTTAAGGGTGCTTGCCGTCCAGTAGATTGGCTGGTGAGGACCCAAGAAGCTTGACTCTGGAGGCAGGAATACCAGGAGGCTGGACCCAGAAACAGCAAGTAAGGCCAGATAGACACCTCAGATGAGAGAAATGGGTCCAGAAAGTAGACTCTGAACATCAGGAAATGGAACACAGCTGGGGCAGAAAAATCATAATGGAATGGGATTCCACAACCAAGGCCTATTGCCAGCAAAGGGTCAAGGCCATCAATTCAACTTACAGTGAAGGCAAATCTCAAGGCCTGGAAAAACTGTGAAGGGGAATGAGAGTTTAGGGAAATTAAGACACAGGAAGTATACATACCAGTTAAGAGTAACAAAGATGACCTCCATATATGGAGCAACAACCCTGTGCCAGGCAGAGTACTGAGCAAGATGCGTGTATTATATTTAATCCTCAAAGCACTTCTGAGAAGGTATCAGCGCTCCTATTTTGCAGACGAGAAAACAAGCCCGGATTAAGGGAAGACACAATTTGAGTAGTAAGACCTCTCATAATTTTACCTGAAGGAGAAGGAACCTTATCCTCTCTCTTTTTCAGTGATTTTCAAGGGTGGCAGGGGCAAGACCACTTCAGCATTTTTACCTAGACAATCCTTTGAGGCACTGGGTTATTCCATAATTACAGGGCACCTGGCATCTTTGGTCACTGTATATTATGTGCCTAGGTATTCCCACCTCTGTGACTACCAGAAATACTCTCACTCATATCCAGTTTGCCCCACCCCATCGGAGGAACTCCGTATGCTCTCCTTCGTATGCCTAAATGAAAGTGCAACTGATTCTACTCAGCTCGCTCGTTTCAGAAAAATACGGATGTGAAAACAGCCACATTTATAGAGGAAAATATACAAATAATATTTATTGACCATGTGTTCTGTTTTGGGTACTATTCTAAATGCATCCCACATTTAATTATTATACTTATTTTAACCTATGAAGTAGGAACTATAACTTTCCATTTCACAGCTGATGAAACTGAGGCAGAGTGGTTAAATAACACTACCCAAGGTCACACAGTCAGCAATTGAACCCATGCAAGTCTGATTCCAGAGCCCAAATATTCTCTTGATCACTCCACTGAACTACTTTCTCTGGTGCTGGATCACACCAGCGGCCCCTCCAGCTCACAGGATTTTTTTTAAATTACTGTTTGTGGTGGAAGTGGTTTGTTTGCTTTGTTTTGTTTAACTAACACCACCCCAAAATTAAAAGTTGATACCCTCTCTGCAATCAACCTTCAGCGTATATCTACTTTCCTTTAATAGCTATTTTTTCTATTGTTGAAAAACAACTGCCAAGTTATATTTAATAATTTAATCTGCTAATGTCGTCACAGTCATAGGACTCTGTTAACTTAATAGCAGTCAGAAAACTCACCTTACTGCGTCACCCCCTCTCTCAGAGGTCACCGTTTTGCACTGTTCGTTCTCTTCAAACCAGCAGGACTGTGAATGGTCAGTCCAGCCTTCATCCCCCTCATCTGGCGTGGGCTTGGATTGGCTTTCAGGTGAAATGCTGAGGAAAGATGAGAAACTTCCCCTATAGCATTCCTTCCTCCCAAGCAGAAGCTGCCATCGCGTTTCCGCCTGTTTTTGTTTGCTCTCTGGTGTCTTCAGGTAGTTGCTGTATTTTCTCCAGAGCAGTTATTTGAAGGATATTTGGTCCAATAGGAGCTATTCATCCATAACCAGAAACTAGAATCCCACTGCTCTGGCGTGGATTCTTTTAATGTACAAATACAATGCCTCATACTTGTCCAACATCAATAATTGTTCTGTTCATTTTCACCGAGAAATCAGATCTTTCAGAAGTCTATTTCATCTCAACTACACAAAATGACTTTATATCATCCCCAAATATGGATATTTTGCTGTGTAGCCTCTCCTCCAAGTCATTTATTAATTCCTGATGTCTATACAGAGCTCTCTTACGACCATTTCTATTGAGTTCATTTACCTACACCCTTTGTTTCCTATCTCTAAACTCTTTCCAAGATAAAATAGCCTTTTCGCTACGCCATGACCAGATTTTTTAAATAACTTACGTGGAACTTTGTCAAAGGCCTTTTAAAATTCTCAGTAGACTATAGCAACTGATTGTTAATGCTCATGCCTTTTTAGCTCTTTAAGGAAATCAATAACTTATTAATAACATATTTTAAAATCTTCTTTTGGAGAACCCACATTGCCTCATGGGGTTTTGTTTGTTTGTTTGTTTGTTTTGTTTTTTAAGGTTTGATAGACCAATCTTTTATTAGTTATAACCTAAAATCAGCTTGTCTGGAATAGAACTGTAGTGTAATGATGTAAAGTACTTGGATTTTCCCTGTATTTTTTTCTTTTTCTTCTTCTTTTTTTTTTTTTAAACTGAGACTACATTTATAATCTTCTAGTTCTCTGGCATGAGAGCCCTAACAAGTCAAACTTAACATTTTGGCCACACATCCCTGGTTTCCTCAGTTGCTTCAAGAGTGCCATCTGATTTTGGTGATGTAAACTAAATTTATTTTGCTAATAATAACAACTATTTATTGTGCATGCATTAGGTGCCAGACAATGTTCTAAGCGCATGATCTCATTCTGTCCCCCAATAACTGTATAAATTGCCTTTATTCCCACTTAGAGATAGAAATCTGTTGGAGCACATTCTAGGTATTGACCACCATTTGAGCTAAATCTTCTAATTTTTTTCTACTTAGAGGAAATTTTAGAACTGTACATCTTCTTTTTCAGTAAGCCCTCCAAACACAAATCTTCTTGGCCTGCTGTTTAAGCTGATTCTACAAGAATAATACAAGTTTTCCTTGGGGAGGGAGGATTTTAAAAAGTAGGAGAAATAGCGAAGATAGGAGATTGTCACTCAAAAAAGTAGAAATGCTGAAGCGGCCAGCAGAGACAGTCAGCATGTTGTGGATAGTAAATCATACGTTATTACTCTCAGAGCCTCATTCTTTTATTAATGTTTGAATAAAACAGGCATGTTTTATAATGGGTTTTTTTTCATGTGTTTCTGGCTCAATTTATCTGCCCCATATGTTTTGTCTCTTTCCTATTCTGAGTTATAGGTTTTCTTATCTGTCACTCAGTTTGAGGTACCCCCTTGGGCCTCATTTCACTCTTGAGATGGCTTTTCATTATTTTAAACCTTGCTTTCTGTTGGAAAAGTCTTTTCCTCTATCGCTATCTTTAAAAAAACAAAACAAAACTATTTTTTCTCTTTTCGACTGCCTAGCCAGTTGTGATGCGTTTTCATTCTTTGTGTTTTTAATTACAAGCTTCCTCCCATGGTGCTTTTTCTCTGGTCCCTTTATCATTTTCCTTTATTCTTCACACCTTATTTTTTATTTCCACAATTAACTGGCTTATTGCATTGCCCTAGCATTTATGATATCTTCTGTAGCAGGCTCCTTTTCCTTTCTTCTTTCTTTAAACTCTTCAACAGCACTCAATTTGATAATGCACTGAGTTGAAACGGAAGAACATCATGATTTTTCCATTGCTTCTATTCCCTCCTTTTCAAAACCCCATCTTCGAACTTGTCACTCTGCTTTAGACTAGACTCCTATTTTCCACTTAGATAAAAACGTGACAGGTGGCCCCGTCTGGTGGCTCAGTTGGTTGGAGTATTGTCCATAAACTGAAGGGTCATGGGTTTGATTCATGGTCAGGGCACATGCCCAGGCTGCAGGCTTGGTTCCCAGTTGGGTCACATGCAAGAGGCAGGTGCCCCGCATCGAGAAATATCAAGAAACATTTCTCTCGCACTGATATTTATCTCCCTCTCTCTCTCCCTCCTTTCCCCTCTCTCTAAAATCAATAAGCATGTCCTCAGGTGAGGATAAAAAAATAAATGTGACTGATGTAGTTAGACATTGTATTAAATAGTTCAAAGCTGCCCACATTAGTCACGCAAGGAGTACCTGGAATAAAAGCACATCTGAATGGAAGGGTGGGAAAGAGCCCTCACTAATGAAAGCACGGCATCTGTGTGTTAAGAGGGGGCACTAAATGATGCTCTCAATCAAGGACGTGAGAGATGAGCTGCAGTCATTTTTGTTTGGCATTTCCTGAAGTTGTAAATCATTGAAAACAAAAGCCATTTTGAAAACTATAGTTTAAAAATAATTTTTTACAGTCTTACTCCCTTCCTTTGGACATCGTGTTTTATGCCATTTTGCATTTGTTTCATTCTTATTTCCAAAGTGTTTTTCATATCATCTCAGTTAATTCTGTTAATACTCTGAGGGGAAAAGACTGCAGGGAAGTTATACCCCCTTTACAGGTCAGCTCACTGAGGTGTGGGATTGCACCTGTCTCACATAATACGACTAATAACAACGGAATTTGATCTCTGTCTGTTGAGTAGTGTGCTTTCTCAACTTCTATTTCCCTGCCACCTTCCCCACCCTACCTCTGCACATCTGGTTCTTTATTTCTGTTTTTCTCTCCTTTAATCACCCTGAGATATTTGACACTTATTACTAGGAGCAAGAGGATGACCTGACCTAACTGAGGGAGAAGAAAGCAGTCGTTATTTTCATGTGCTCACGTGAAACTGACCCTAAATACTCTGTGTGTTTAAACATCATCTAATAATTACTCTAGTTTGAAATAATTACTCTAGTCTGAGGGATTCAAAAAAATCGGCAGGAAAAAAAGATGAATTAAAGAAAGAAATGATAGTGAAGGTTTGGCGCTCAGTTTAGTAGGGAAGTTTAAGAGCTGCAAGTGGGTAGGAGGCTAAGGAACAGAAGGCCAGATATTTGTTTTACGTTGCTGCTTGCTGCATTTATAGTTTTTACCGTGGTGGACTTCTTGCAGGTCCCTGGCTGTTGTGACCCTCCTCTGCCTCTGGAGTACCCTAGAGTCCAAACTGCCCCTTTCATTCCTTCTGATTTGAGAGAACAACAACTACATACTCCCAACGAGGCTGCTTGTCTTATCACAATCATCCAAAAATTCTTTCAACTACTTTCCAGATATCCTGTCTTTTGTCAGCTGTCTGTTGACTTTCTACCAAGCCTCAGAGGACTCTGATCCTGTGTAGTCATGAAAATAGTTCCAAGCCCTTTTTCCTACATTGTCACGCTTGTGCTCAATGTCACCAATTCCATTGCTCATGTTTAGCTCAATGAACGCCATTGGGCCTGAAATCGTGCTGAAGAAGTATGAGGCAACTCCCAGCTCGCCCCAGGTGAAGCAAGCCCTGCCCCAAGCAGAGCATGCTTTTGCTTAGCTTCCGATTGGTCTCTTTTCATCTGTTAGCCTTCCTCACTAATCACTTCAGTTGTAGACTTCTGCTTTTTCAGCCTTTGGTTGGGGTGAGGGGAGGCAGTGAGGAGAGAGGGTAGGAACAGAGGCACAACTGAGCAGATGCATTTTCTGGCCACCTGATCCTGCTAAAATTTCACAGCTCCATTGCATTAATTGACAGGAAAAGCCAGCTGGATGGCTCTGACTGTGGTCTGTGGTCACAATCCTTGGTCCAATCAAAGTGGGTGAAAACTTCTCTTGAAAATACTTTGTTCTAAAGCTAACTTGAATAAAAAATCTGGTGTGAAATAGATCTTATCCAGTTTCCCTGCCATCAGTCACTTTTCAGACTTCATCCTGCAACACAAACATACCGGATAAATTCAGTCTAAGAAGCAGCACAATATATTTTTAATGGCCAATAGCGATTTATCTGAAGAAATCTGTTTTCCACCACCCTCTGTAGCCCAGTAAATGGCTAAGTGAATTGCTTTTTCCATGGCCAACGACTCGCTTTTCCAAAGAGCCACACCAACCAAGAAAAATATATCGTAAATGTTATTGAAAATAAACTATTTTTTGAGAGAATGAAAACATTTTACTCGTTTAAATTAAAGCAGAATGGTAATGACCTACTTTTTATTCATGTTGTCTATGAAATTGAAACAATGCATTCATCTTGATTTTTCCATGCTCATTTTCCTATTTTAAAATGATCAACTTCAATAGCCTGTTATTTGTTGAAGTTGTTTAACTTTCAGTGTGTTTTTGACCAAAAGTTAAATAAGTGCGTTGATGTGCCATCATTTAACACATGGCCAGTGGTATCTTTTAGTGACGCCATTTGCCCTCACTGAGTATTCAAATGCTCAGAAGGTGGTTTTCTCCTTGATAATGCAACAATGTTATGCTCAGAGATTTGGAAACGAGAAGAGAATATTTGCTGGTACAAAAAACAAACAAACAAACAAACGCCTCACATCAAAAAAGTCCTAACAAAAGAGTTAGAAGCTTGTTTATGCCATCGTTTAAAGTATGGTGTGAGTGAGGGTGTGTCCATGATTTTCAGAATCCACTTGACAATTAAAAAGATTGACTAACACAGGTTCCAAATAGTTATGCAACCTGATAGTAAATCATATCTAAAATCATTCTTAGACCTCACACATTTGAGATGTGTGGAAAGGCATATGAAAGCATCTTCAGCCCTGGCTGGTGCAGCTCACTGGATTGAGCACTGGCCTATGAACCGAAAGGTCACTGGTTTGATTCCCCATCAGGACACAAGCCTGGATTGAGGGCCAGGTCCGCAGTTGGGAGCATATGAGAGGCTACCAATGGATGTTTCTCTCGCACATTGATGCTTCTCCCCCTCTCTTTCCCTATCCCTTCCCCTTTTCTAAAAAAATAAATACATCTTTTAAAAAAAAAATAATGTGTCTTCATTTTGGACATACAACCTTAGTAATATTTGTTTACATCAAACTCTTCAAATTAAACTAATGACTTATGTGAACATCAGCTTTTGCAAGTGGCAAAAAATTGAAAAGCATTCTAAAAACCTCAAAATGGGTGACTATATAAGAAACCCTATGTCTCAGAAATGAGGATGTAGCATTTATTTGTGTGGCCAAAATTAAGGATGTATAGATATATGATAAAAGTGCCCCTTACATTATACATGTCAGTACTATTATTCATTTATAGTTACTTATAATTAAATACAGGATATCTCAACAATATTGCAGGTTTGGTTCTAGACCACTGCAATAAAGTGAATATGGCAATAAAGAGGGTCACACAAATTTGGGGGTTTCCTAGGGAATGTAAACTTATGTTTATATTATACTGCAGTCTGTTAAGTATGCAATAGCCTTATGCTTTAAAAATGCACATACCTTAATTTAAAAAAATACATTTTAGCTAAAAGATGGTAACCATAATTGGATCCTGTTGAAAAAATGGCGCCAATAGACTGCTTGATACGGGGTTGCTAAATTTGGAAAAAATATTCAAGGTGCAATAAAGTGGAGCACAATAAAATGATGTATGCCTGTACCTGTAGGCAGCACTCACATGTACTTACATGTGTTTTTTGTATAAAATGATGCTCAGACCACAAGACTAAACTATAAAGAATTTAGTTTACAGAATATTTCTTAAAGAAATCAGATTTTTTCTTTTACAAGGTACATATAGAGTAGTACTGAATATTTATAAATGGAATGAAGTGCAGAAATTATGGTTCTCAGTAGGCCTGTACTAAAAATCCCAAAGACCTTTATAAGAAAGGGAATTGCTAGAACTAAAAGAAACTTTAATCTTTCGGTTCTTATTTTGAAGAATAAAAAGCTGCTTTAAGAATCAAATATTTTCTTAAGAGCCCAAAACCTTTTCAATGAGGAAAAATTTTCAGTTTTCTATTAAGTAGGAATCCTGAGAGTGGTGTTCAAATTATGTAAAATTCTGGATTAGCAAAGTACCAATTAAAGAGGAATTATAGTAAAATAGAAACAGATTGTACAAGCTTAGTTCTAGAGGCACTTGGAAAATTCAGTCACAAAGCAGGATGTTGGAACGCGTTGTGATTACTCTGTGGGTAGCGGCTGTCTTCTGAGATTAGAAGGGGCCAAACGGCTGAGTTGCCATATCGAAATGGCTTAGCAATCTTCCCCAGAATCTAGTTTGAGAAGAAGATGAATTGGAAAGTCAGTGTAAAAATGAGCAGCTGAGCTATCACCGTGGGAGAAAGAGAAGATTTATAACTGGACACATGTGATAGTCATTTAATTTGTTATTGATGGTTTTTAACCTAAGTGCATTGAGCATTACAGATATCACACAAGGAAAAAAGAGGCCATTCTTTGGGCTAGAATGAGCTCAGAGAAAGAATCCAAGGATTCGTCTGGTGGACCTGACTACTCTGGGCAATTTTTTCCTTGCTCTTTATTTATTGCCCCTTTGGTCTTCTTTACCCTTCTGTTAAGGGCTACATATATTCACTGAGTTGCACGAGCTCGTATTATAGATTTAGGAGGAAAATAACACATCCAAATCCAGTCAGAGTTCTGAACTAACTGAAAAATAGAGCAGGACTCCTGTAGATACCCATCAAGATGTCTGATTTAATAACATTAAAGCTATCTATTTGTTCACTATACTTTAAGTGAAGTTCCAAATGAGCTTGATAATACTATTGTGAATTAAATGTTCACCCCCTAGAACACATACTTTCTGAAGGTAGGCATCTCCCAAAAAGAAAGCAGAAGACCAATTCTGTCTCCCAAACTAATTAATGCTCATAAGTGGTAAAGAGAATTCAGGGGCGTTACTCTAATGCAGGGATTCTCAAATGTGTTCCCACGCCTGGGCGAAGCGATTATTATTACAGTGTTCCAACACTGATTTTCTGTTGCCCGCATTCCAATCATATTGTTAATTTAAATAATTCTGTTTTCCTTTTTCCTTCATGTATTTATGTATTCAATTATTCATTTATAATGGTACAGGCTCATGAACATTTATTCTTTGGATTGTATACAATATTATCACTAATTATTTTATTGCTCAAATTATTCCATCTTTGGCTATTGGAAGTTCTTTCATATTGGCTCATGTGTCCTTTTGAGATTTCCTTACCTTTAACACCCCGCCATGTTTCAACCTCATTTTGTAGTTGTTCTGTCTCAGCCCCGGAATCAACCAGTTCTCCAAGGAACCCTGGTTCCTTTTATTGGAGAAGGTATTTAGAAACCAAGATCTGTGAGTGCTGGGTGTACTCATTACTGCAAAAGTGTCACTGCTTCTAGACCCTGGAGCACAGATATATGTATGTATATCAGTTCATGTTTGCTGTCCACAAGTGCATATAAATAAATACCTTCTAATCCAATCCAGCATACCACATGGTTCATTCTAGAATATCCCCTTTACTTATTGGTAATTTCTTTCTTTGACAGTGGGGAACCTGGCTCTCATTATCTGTAGTGTATGAGTTCTGTCAGGAGAAAGTCCAGCCATTGTTAAGGAGAATGGTTTGGGTGACATCGATGTAAGCTGGCAGCCAAGGAGAGTGGACTGCAATGTGCATTCATGAACAATGACGACTTCACTGTACTAGTCAGTGGGGGCAGTGGACACCATTGAATGAGCATGTGTACTGTGTGGCCATCACACTTCAAAATGACTGAGCAAGTAAAGCAACAAATCTGCATCAAATTTTGCATTAAACTTGAACATTCCTCCGCAGAAATTATTTGGATGATTCAGAAGGCCCTAGTTATGGGCAACTGGTGATTGGCAGCTTCATCACAACAACGCTCATGCACGGCATCTTGTGTAGAGTTTTTTGGGAAAACATCAAATCAGGCAAGTGATTCAGCCCCCTTTCAGCCCAGATTTGGTGACCTGAAACTTCTGTGTTTTCCCAAAACTAAAATCACCTTTGAAAGGGAAGAGATTTCAGACTCTCCATGAGATTCAGGAAAATAAGATGGGGCAGCTCATGGTGATTGGAAGAACTGTGTGAGGTCCCAAGGTGCCAACTTTGAAGGGGACTGAGGCATCACTGTCCTATGTACAATGTTTCTTGTATCTTGTATCTTCTTCAAAAAATGTCTCTATTTTTCATATTACATAGCTGGATATCCTTCTGGACAGACCTTGTATTTACTTATTTGTTCAACTTTAATATACATGTAAAGAAAATTCAGAACTGCTAACCCTTGGGAGAAACAAATTTACGAATGAAAGCAGGGTTTGCATAAAATTTTTTTTTTAGCTTCACAGTATCCAATAAACACAGTTTCCAAAGTTACTTAGATCATCAGCTTTGTTCCTTACCTCCTTGTCATTATGACTCATATTTTTAATATAGTAGGATCTAGTTATCACAGTGTATATTCCATCTTAAACCCCCAATTTATTTTAAACATATTTTATCGATTATGCTATTACTGTTGTCCCATTTTCCCCCTTTTATTCCCCTTCACCCTGCACCCCTCCTCCCACCAGCAATCCTCCCCCTAGTTCATGTCCATGGGTCATACATATCAGTTCTTTGGCTTCTACACTTCCTATACTAGTCTTAACATCTCCTTGTCTCTTTGGTACCTACCATTTATGCTTCTTATTCCTTGTACCTTTCCCCCCATTCCCTCCCCTCCCAGCTGATAACCCTTGATGTGATCTCCATTTCTGTGATTCTGTTCCTGTTTTAGTTGTTTGCTTTGTTTGTTTTTGGTTTTGTTTTTTTAGTTTCAGTTGTTGATAGTTGTGAGTTCGTTGTCATTTTACTGTTCGTATTTTTTATCATATTCTTTTTCTTAGATAAATCCCTTTAACATTTCATATAATAAGGGTTTGGTAATGATGAACTCCTTTAACTTTACCTTATCTGGGAAGCAACTTATCTGTCCTTCCATTCTAAATGATAGCTTTGCTGGATAGAGTAATCTTGGATGTAGGTCTTTGCCTTTCATTACTTTGAATACTTCTTTCCAGCCCCTTCTTGCCTGCAAGGTTTCGTTTGAGAAATCAGCTGATAGTCTTATGGGAACTCTGTAGATAACTGACTCCTTTCCTCTTGCAGCTTTTAAGAATCTCCCCTTATCTTTAATCTTGGGTAATATAATCATAATATGCCTTGGTGTGTGCTTCCTCAGGTCCAACATTTTTTGGACTCTCTGAGCTTCCTGGACTTCCTAGAAGTCTATTTTCTCTGGGGAAGTTCTCCTTCCTTATGTGTTCAAATAAATTTTTAATTTCTTGCCCTTCCTCTTCTCCTTCTGGCACTCCTATGATTCAGATGTTGGGATATTTAAAGTTGTCCCAGAGGTTCCTAAGCCTCTCTTCATTTTTTCTGAATTCTTGTTTCTTCATTCTGTTCTAGTTAAATGTTTATTTCTTCCTTCTGTTCCAAACTGTTGATTTGAGTCCTGGTTTCCTTTCCGTCACTGTTGGTTCCCTGTGCATTTTCCTTTATTTCACTTTTCATAGCCTTCACTTTTTCCTCTATTTTGCGACCATACTCAATTCTGGGAGCATCCTGATTACCAGTGTTTTGAACTGTGCATCTGATAGGTTGGCTATCTCTTCATCGATTAGTTGTATTTTTTCTGGAGCTTTGATCTTTTCTTTCATTTGGGCCTCTTTTTTTTTTTTTTTGTCTCACTTTTGGCCTATTATTAGGAAAGGTGGAGCCTTAGGCGTTTGCCAGGACAGAGCAACCCTCCCTGATGTGTTGTGACACTGTATCGTGGGCGGAAGGGGGGGGTCTGAGAGGGAACAATGGCCTTGCTTAGCTCTTGGCTGGCTTTCAGTCACTTTCCCTGCTACCCACAAGCAAATTGGGCCCTTCTGGTGCTGATTCCCAGGTGGATGGGTTTGTGTACATTCTAGGACCCTGTGGGTCTCTCCAGTGAACTCTTCTATGAGGCTGGGAGTTTCTCCTACTGCCGCCTCAACCCCCACAGGTGTTTTCAGTCAGCTGCTTTGAGGCTTTATTTCCCCCGATCCTGGAACCCTGGTTTGTGTGGTCTGTCTCACTCCCTAGTTGTTCCTCCCAATTTATCCACACAGAAATGTGGGACCACCCGCTCCGCCAGCCACTGCCTGGTCTGGTACGCCAGCTGCTGCCCTCCCCGGTCCTCCAGCTGTGGCCTTGCTGCAAGTCCTCTCTGCCCCAGGCTGCCCATCTCTGCCCCTCCTATCAATCTGGATGAATGTTTCTTCTTTAACTCCTTGGTTGTTGGACTTTTCCATACAGTTTGATTTTCTGGCAGTTCTGGTTGTTTTTTGTTTTTAAATTTGTTGTTGTCCTTCTTTTGGTTGTGTGAGGAGGCAAAGTGTATCTACCTATGCCTCCATCTTGGCCTCCATCTTGGCCAGGAGTCTTAAATTCTCAAATTTAAATCCAATGTTTTTTTATCTAATATATTCAACCACATAGAGGAAATGGACACATTCTTTGAAAGAGACTGTCCAAGTTTACTAGACTGCTGTAACAAAATATCATGCATTAGGCAGTTAAAACAATACAAATTTATTGTCTCATAGTTCTGGGGCCTAAATGTGCACCATCAAGGTATTGGGTGATTGCTTGCTTCCGAGAGCTCTGAGAAAAGCTGTTCCATATCTCGCACCTAGCTCCTGGTGGTTTTCTGGCAGTCCTTGGCATACAGAGCATCCCCCGGATCTCTGCCTTTATCTTCACAATGGCTCTCTCTGTGTCATCACGTAGTCTCCCCTTTCTCTTCTTATGTGCAGTCTTATGTAAATTACGTGATAGGTGAAATTGCAACACTCAATCTGCAGAAGTAGATATGAGAATCCAGCTGTCTTCTATTAAGTCAAAATTGAAGAAATTTATAAAAATGTAAAACAGTGTTATTCTTCTCACTACATTTTTAGTTAATTTTCATAAATATAGTTAATTTCCATAATTAATATAGTTAATTTTCATAAACATACAGTATGTTAACATGAAATGGATTTGTTACTGTTATTTTTAAATGAATTAATACATATTTTAAAAATTTGCTCATTTAGTACTAATATAGTAATTGCTCATAGAACTTATGTAAACAAAAGCTTTTGTGTTGCAGGTCGAAATAGGATTCTTCCACGGAGTCATAAGAAAAGAATTTCCAAGGACTCACACAGGAGGACTGGAGGTATCATGGCATGTTTATTGGTATAAAAACAGGAAAGGCGGAGGCCCTCCTCACCCATGACCCAGTGGCTCAATTCTGTCTCTCTGCAGAGGAAGGCCAGCCTCTGGGGCCAACCACCAGTTGCCCTTAGCTGCAACTTTCTGAATCGTCTGAATAGTTTCCGCAGAGAAATGATGGGAGACCCAAAAATGAAATGTTAACAATGCCTCCTGTTCCCCTCCCCAAAAGAAAGTTCACGTAAGTTAAATAAATTCATTTAGAATTCTCTTTATCTTATACTGGGGGGAAAATTGGTTAAAAACAAAAAGTTGATAATAATTCTGACAACAGAGGAAAAGTAGCTTTTTTTCCCCCTTTAAACAAATGACTTTTTCTCTGTGCAATTTCCTTCAAAATGATTCTATGCTTTATTCACAACGAATTATACATCAAGATTCCAATGTATTATTTGGAGTGGGAAAGCTGGCAACTGAAGCATCAAGCCCCACATTTTTGCAATTATCTTTCTTTTGCATCTTTCGCTCTTATGTTCCCCAGCAAAGGAACAGAGCTGCAACGTGGGGCAGGGTGTCCAAGGAAAGAAGTTAGCAACTCTCATGGTGAAAATGTGCTGATTTTAAAAGGTAGTAAAGAGCATCAGTGATAGAGTTTTGTGGACTCACTTCTTAGTTCTCACAAAAATACAGCTGTTTACTGTTGATTTTTATGCTACTTAAGTCTATAAAAATATTTTATTCAGACCATAAATAGTTTTGCTCCAATTAGCTTTGGAGCTAATTCATGTTATGTCTGTGCCCTCAGAAGGCAATTTGGAAATAAAGGTGTAAGTGACGTGACCTCCCAGGAAAAATAGTGTAATACAAGTGGGGTTTTCCTCCTCTTTTTTCCTGCTTTTCAGTTGATGAGAAAACAGATGGGCTTTAAAAATACAAAATGTATTCTCAATCTTCTTTGCTAAGCTTGACTAGAAGTGGTTAAGAAAAGAATTTATTAACAAATGGAAATAGCACAGAACACATGTGTTGTTTCCTAATTAAAGACTCTAAAAAAATTAATAAACACCAAATGTAGAGGTCTAGATCGATTCCTGCACCAGCGTGGGTGCACACACACAGGCATTCTGCCACGTGAGCACAGCAGAAGAGGCCCCCTTGTGCTCACTGGCTCCGCTACAGCACATAATGATACAGCAATCCCATGTGTAGATGCCTACATTCGAAATCCAAGCCAGTTCCTCGGGATGGCAAAGCATGGATTGGGAACATGGTAGCCTTGTTTTCAAAGAGATTTTTACTTTCTCCCTGGTGCTTTTGGGGGACGGAGTGAGCTTAACACAGACGCCTAGCTAGTCTCTGTGTCTTGGCCTTATGGGAGAGGCTGAAAGGGGAGAGGTGTTCCCAGAAATGGCTGAGAGCAAGGGAGTCCGAGAGACAGATGGGAACCACAGACAATGAGAAAAGCCAGGTGCCAGTCCCTGGGATCAGAGTTAGGAACTATATAGAGCAAGAGCAGAGCAGACTTGCTGGACACTTCTGGCAATCCAATATGGAATCACTGTCAGCCATGATGGTTATGTCAAGTGCTACGTCAAGACTGAAATAATGGGGTGTAAGAGAAATGCCCTTGGGAGGGGACAGACATCCTAAACCACAAGTCTAGACACTAGGATAAGGACTCCATCTGGACACTGACATGAGTGTGACTTAAAAGAACTCAGAGCTTGAGCTTGGCTGTGCCGTGGGTTATACTTAGAGCCCTGCCAGGGTTCCACTCCATGGGACGCATGCTGCCACTGCAGCCACCTGGCTGAGACTGATGCCTATCTCTCCACCTGCAGACAACATTAGTGACTGGGACTTGACCTCAGAGTCTTGCTCTGCTTGTTTCTATTGCATAAGCTCCCCTTCCCTACTCTGACTCTGTTGTAGAGAAGGTCTCCCCTAATAAACCTGGTGTTACGGAGAAACACAAGCATGTGTGAGTAATTGCTTTGGGGGGATGCTCCATGCTCACAACAGTAATCAAGTTTGAAAAATTGGTACAAATTATAAATCTTATAAGTCAGAGGCTGGGCAAAGGTTTAGGAACCAAGGAGATTAGGTGCCAATAAAAATTATACAATGATGTAGATTTTAAAAGTGGAGTGCAATGCAAGAGAGCCATAGGGTATAGACTGTAAACGCGTTGGGCAGGCAGGAGGAAGGGACCAGCAGTGGAAAAGCTGGGCCCCTGAATGAGCAGTGAAGGGCTCAGAACATCTCCGTCCTGCTGGAAGTTTGTATTTAACTGGCAAAGGTGTTATCAGAAGAAACCTGGTCTGAAAATAGGTCCTTCCATGGTATGGCAGGAAACGAATTTTGGGGACGCACACATAGGACAATTTGAGCAATCATGGCAAGATTTAATAGAACAAAAACAAAGGAAAGGTGTAGGTGATTTCTCATCTACAATCAGGTGGCTCAACTCTGACTTGCTGCAGAAGAAGTCCAGACTCCAGGCCCACAGGCCCACACCTTACCTATCAGGCCCAGGAGGGCCGGGACCCAGAAATGCTAACTTCTGTGTCTTGTTTTCCCATTTGCATGACTGCCGCCAAGTCTCAATGGTGCACAAGCCACAATCAGCATGTTGTGCTTCAGCCCCTTTGGCTGCTGAAGAGAGACAGAGAGCACGAGAGCCTCTGACCCTTGTTAAGCTTCGGTTATATTTCTTTGGGCTTGGGAGAGAGTAGGCTTCCTTTCAAACCTCCCAGTCTTTCTCTTGCATCTTCCCAGGGCTGTGCTGGATCCCAGGTTTGTCTCCTCCCTTTTATGGTTGCAGTTTTAACTTCTACTGCGCATGCACCTAGGAAAGAGGTTTCTCCCTCCTCATTTCACCCCCCACCCCCAGGGGCAGCTGCAAAGCTGCCATTTCTTAACTAATCAAGCTTAAATGCCTGATTCCATTTGCCCCTTCCTTCGTTAATAACTAACTACTATAACAAAGGAATTGCAAGACACTGTTTGGTCTGGGGCTCCAGCCTGGGAATGGCCCCTGTGTTACAGGGACAAAGTCCACGTATCCAATGATTCAAAAGAAAGGAACGAGGAAAAGTTTATTGATTGAGAAGGCCTAGCTTGAGAAGATGGGAGAACTAATTATCAGGTCCATTGTGAGAGATCAAAATTCAGGTGCTTTACATATCAAGGGAAGGGAGGCTGCGTGCAGTGAAGCTGTGGGCGGGGACTGTAGACAGCCAGGCACCCAAAAGGGATCCCAGGAAATCTGGAAATTTCTAAATCCCTTTGTTCCTTATTGACCCCCACTGATCTGAGTTAGTTAGGGAATCATTACTTTGTGTTTACTTCCCAACCTCATTCTGACAAAGGGGCTGCTCAAGCCTCAAGTAGAATTCCTCTAGTCAATCAGCATTTCTATAGCAGGAGCTATTAACCTGAAGGCCTTCAGAGAAGGGAAGCATTTCACTGTCACACTTAGCCTAGTGAGGAGACACCTGACTTAGAGGAAGACCTGACCCATTTAACAAATGCTGCTGTTTTCTGGATTGTTTAATTTGTTATTTGATGGTAGTTTGCTTCGTTTTGTAAATTTTTTTAAGCCTCAGAGAAGAAGGAGGTGATGAAATATTTACCCAAATAGGTGTGGCCACCTTAAATTTTCCTACTCTTTGTGCCAGACTCAATACGATGCATTTTAAAAAGCAAACATACAAGCAAATCCAAAATGGACTCTAAAACCATTTAAAACCAATGTAGATCTTTCCTGATGGTATCTGAGAGAGAGGAGAAACCGATAACATTGCACACATTTAGAAAGCAAAATTGCCTGATCATCTTCTTTGAATATTTGTTTCCATCCAGAAAGTCCACTTCTTTCAGCAGTCCCTGCCTTTGTGCCTCCCCCTTCACTCTTACTCCTCTCTCCACCCACCTGGCCTTCTTTGCCTTTGCTCCTCAGATCTTGGTTTCTGCTGTCGGCTCCACCTTCTCTCCAGTAGCACAACTTGGCCTTCTCAGCTTTCCCAGTTCTTTCCACTGATCACCACTCTCTTCAGCATAACCACCTTCAGGTACCCAACCCAACGAAGTGTCCTTTCTCTTTAGAAGGCAGAAGGGAAGGATTTTAAATTCTTAAAATTTATTTTTTCCTGTGTCACATGGAATTCCAGTCATCGTTTTGACTTCTTTGCCCACCATGATACAAATGAGGGTCAAGAATCTCAATGCAGACGCTGGGGTGAAATGGAAAGAGGACTGAGTCCAGGTGGGACCCTTGGGCTGGAGTCCCTGCTGTCATGAACAAGGGAGCACCCCTGAAAGGAGCCACTCACACACATTTGTGTCTTTCCACAATACCAGGTTTGCGAGGGGAGCCCTCCCCAATAAGACAATAGTGTTGCACATAGGTTACGCACAGAAAGGGTGAGCTTACGCAGTAGAGCAAGCAGAGTGATCATCTGGCATGAAAATGCTGGTCACTGGAGGTGTCCTCAGGTGAGAGGTGGGCATGGGTCTCAAGCCAGGTGGCTGCAATGGCAGCACACACCTGGTACAGTGGAAGCCCAGCAGGGATCCCAACGTGACCCATGGCACAGCCAAGCTTGAGTGTCAAATGGTCGAAGCTCTGAGTTCTTATAGTCAGCAATGGGCGGCAGTCCCATTCATATCGGTGTCCAGATGGAGTCCTTATCCAAGTATCCAGACTTGGGGTTTTGGGCGTTCCAGGCCCATCCCAAGGGCGTTCCCATTACACCTCATTACCTCAGTTCTGGGCATCGTGCCACTTGACATAACTGTCATGGTTGATGTCGACTCCATATGGATTGTCCAAAAGTGTTCAAAAAGTCTGCTCTCTACAGCAGCCCAGCCAGGAAACTGACTGATGTACCTGGCAAGCCTAGAGCTTTTGTGAGCTTTGAGCAACATGAAGATGCTGACCTAACCGACAGGAACTCTAATGATAGCCAGCACTTGTGTAATGCATCACAGATTACAAAGTGCTTTTCACAGTTGCCATATCATTAAATTTTCACTTGGTCTGTGAGGCCTCAGGGTCCCCGTCTGTTAGAGGATGATAATCAGAGGAATTTAAATAATTTGTCCAAGGTCACACAGATAGAAAGTGTCCAAGGCTGTATCAAAGACACAGACTGTGTGATCTACAAGCATGAAATTTTAGTGCTTGGAACTTGATGATGCAAATCCCCTTCGAGGGCCTTTTATTTATCCATTGAAAGAGACACAGTCAAATACATTTAATGTCAATGAGACCCAAGAGCTTCAGGAACAATTAGATATTTCTATTGTATTTTAACTCTTTATGGAAGTTCATTCCTACCTACTATTTGTATTAGCTTGACATTTCTGCAAGTTCAGTGTTCAAATCTTTTGGATAAGCTGATATACAGCGGTGGCACTACTATCAGGGTGTCAACATGTTGCTTCAGTAGTTTCCAAAATGTGCCAATCACTGAGGACTTTGTGAGAATGCAGATTACCAAGCCCTGTCCTAGATCTTCAGGTGGTCTGGAGCTGGGGCCCAGGTGACTTGGGCAAATAGCTGAAGACCCACACATAAGCAAATGCTGCCCTTACTCCTAGCCCCTGGATACCCATAGCAATGAAGTCTTCTTGACGGAGTTGGAACAAGCTATTTCTTTCAGGAAGTAGAAAGCAGAAACACACAGTTCATCCCACGACCTCTCTGAGCGTAGACGACCGCCGCGGTGCTGGAAGTCAGAGGCCATTTCCTTTAGGGGAAACATAAACTTGCATGTTATTGTGAAATAGTTTATGCTGAGGAAAAAAATCATTTTCAAGTTTAGAGAACTTGGGTGGGACGGAGGGGAGTGGTGAAAAAGCAAAGAGACGAGGCACAGAAAGACCAAGGGCATGCGGGACGGCATGCCCACAGCCTGGCTACACACCCGCCTGGGAAGAGCTAGCAAAGGTGAATAGCCTCTGTCCCACCTCCTGAGAGTCTGATGTAGTTGGTCTGGGTGCAGCCTAAGCATCAAGATTGTTAAAAACTTTCCAGATGATTCTGACGTGCAGCCAAAGTTGAAAATCACCGTTTTACAGTGTTGCCCCTGCTGGCTCTGCTTAGCAGAAAAGATGTGAGGATTGTATGCAAGTGAAAACTGTAGCTGTAAAATAGAATATCCAGGGAGCCCAAATGGGACTAGAAAACTTTATTTTCCATGCTGCTGCACTCCTGGGGACGTAGGAGGTATTGATTGGATCAACATATACGGTTTTTAAAGGAACAGCATTATGTCTTGCACTTTGGTTTCTGACGGCATAAATGCATATTCAATGGATTTAGATAATAGTGAAATGATTGCAAGCCTTCTGGTGTTTAGTGTGCATGTAAAAGTTTATGGTTTATTGAAATGGGAACTAGCAGGGGTCTCCTACCCCACAAACGGAGTCGTTAACGGTGTGCGGGCCGTCTGCTTATAGTGTAGAGCACGGTTCCCTCTTCTCTGCGGGCTGCAGGAGGGATTTGAGGTTGGGAGTTTTCATGACTGCCACATATGTAAAATCCCAGCCGTAATGTTGCAGTTCCGTGAACTTAGTGGATTACAGTTGTGCGTTCTGGCATGGCTTCCAGCTATAGTCCCCACACTGGTGAAGTCTTGCTGTTTGACACTCACCTATAAAATGTGTTATAATGACCTCAAATAAGGGAAGAAATAAAAAATAAAATCAGCCACAAAGGCATGTTGCAATGAGGTAAGGTTTGGAATGGCTTTGGCACATGCAGTGTTCTATAAAATCAAGTCCCGGACTCAGCCTTTCTTTCATTTTTAGAAGATACATGCAAATAAAGCAGTAATATTTCTATGATAAAAGACTGCAGTTTGTGAGTCCATTTCAAAAGCAGTCTTAAAAGAAAGAGCCAGGGCCTCCTTGCTTGCACCTTACCTTGTCCACTGTGTAGCCAGCACCAGGCAGTCACCAAAATCTCTAGGCTGTATCTTCACAAGCTCAGGGAGTTGCATGAGGATGTCTAAGATAGCAGTCAGGATTCATCACAATAAAACACTTAATTTTCACATGCTTAACCTCCATTGAATGGCCAAAAATAATATCACCAATATGATTCCAAGGAGCAAGCTCCTACACACCAAACTCAAAAATAAAATGAAATGTCCCAACCACCATTTCCTACAAAACTGGAGTCCAAGGCACCTTGCAGAGATGTGTTCTTCAAATCCAAGAAACATCCCAGACTGGTATGCCCATTAAACTTTCCTCTCGGCTTTCTAAGTGATCCAAGAGCTCAGCTTTGAGTCTGGTAAAGCTGGGTTCAACTCCTAGCTCATTATTTACTGTCTGTGTGACTAGGTAAGCTACTTATCCTCTCTGGGAGTCAGTGTGCTAGTCTACAAAGTGGGATAATAATACCTAGCCACGTCATAGGATTGTGGTAAAGACCAAGAGAAGCAATGCATCTGAAGGGCCTAGTGCAGTGCCTGGTACGGAGTAGCCTCTCCATGGTTGGCAGCTGCAGTGGTCATACTCCTAACTGTCTTGGATTTGGCATGGAGTGAATGTTCGATGTAGGGACGAGGAAAATTAAAGAGGACTTTCTCATTTTTTGCTTAGTAACTATATCCCCTTGGCCTTTATGTTGTTATCTTCATTACCAGGATGTTCTCTTGGGTTTATTTACTGCTTTTCACCCAAAAATTTAATAGGAAATTTTCTGACATTGGGTCACTTTCTGCATTTTACCATTCACCTAGCCTTCTTGTCTTAGTTTGTCTTCACTAAGGAGAGAGGGAGAGGGAGAAGGAAAGGAAGAGGAGAGGGAAGGATGGCGGGGGGGGGGGGGGGGGGGGGGGGGGGGGGGGGGGGGGGGGGGGGGGGTCAGGGAGAGATTTTAATAAAGTGAGATCCTTGTAAATCAAGGCCCTCCAGACTAGGCCAGAATAGAAGCTGATGCTGGAATGGTGGGAGGCAGGGCAACTATGTTTTACTGCCTTTCACTATCTTTCACTTAATATGTGGTCAATAAATATTTCTGGAAATGCATGAATGAATTAGCTCTAATCTGTTTTGTGCTTACAAATATTTAAGTGAAGTAGCAATGACAAATTCTGCCCTGAATAGCTCAATTCCTGGGAAAGTCTTTAGGATTTATCTTGAAAACGTTGGCTTCGCGAGTGTCTGGAATAAGTAGTTTACCCATGCATAATACCACCATCAGTGCATTGGCTGCAAACTTCATTCTGAATAGAGTGGACAGTTACAAGCATTTTTTTTTTTTTTGGCCTCTGAACATGTGGCCCTCTTTCCCATGTTTGGGAACTCTTCCACCGTTATCGGTCTCCACTGGAAGTGTTGCGCCTCTCTCAGAAGCCCTGAATGCCCGCCTTCTTCCAGACCCTTAGCCATTGATAGAGATCTAAACTCAGCCCCACAGATAATCACCCTGGGGCCAAGCGTCTCGAGTGAGTGAGACACAAAGGGCAGAGAGAGTTGACAATACCTGCCAGAGGCCTGCTAGCCTCTGGCCTCCTGTCTCTAGAGAGCTATCAGGGTCAAGAGTCCAGGGATGAAGCCAGGCATCCATCACCAGCATTGTGACTGCACCGGGCAACCCACCTGTGCTCTGCCTAAAGTCTCACCTGGTCCTATTACCCTCCTAGGTCTCTGCCCAATTTCTAAACCTGGTTCTACAGACCTTTGGTTGAGTCTCTAATTTATAAGGTATTGTACCAATAAGTTCCTTTTCTACTTAAGTTACCCTGAGTTGGTTTATATCATTTTCAACCAAGAACTTGGATAGTCACAAAGTAGATAGAGTTTTGTGAAAGATGTATAAGGGCATATGATTTTTAAAATGCAATCAATCTTTCTAAATCGATCGTTATTACACTCTTCTTTAATTAAAATCAGGGTCCTCTGTTCATTTTTATACAATGTCTAGCATGGAATCTCAGTAAATATTATTGTTGAATAAGTGAATGAAGAAAATGCAATCATTAAAATTAAGAACTCAATCGATGAGCTTGGCATCTGATTGAAAATGCAAAATATGAGTGCACTGGAAGAAAGCTGAATAGACAATATTCAGGATACAGCAACTGCAAAGAAATAAAAGTTTGCAGTTTATGTCCCCATGAAACTTACAATCTAGCTAAGAAGAGGAGACTGACATCCAAGAAACAATCATGAACAACAAAAGATATAATTGTATATAAATAAGGGGTAAGTAGGGGGAAGTGATGGAAGAGTGTACGTATTGTGTATGCTTGACATTCCTCCTTTGGTGCTTGTCTGTCAGATTTTCCCTCCTTTGCCAAGCATAAAGATGTGGGCAGGAAATGATCCAGAACAGAATATCCATGTTCTCATTGTATTAGTTTTGATTATGTCAGCTGAGGCATTCATTCTCCGGGTCTGTATACTGACAGAGCCGTAATACCAGGTTTTATTGTTGAGGTTTGGTTCAGAAATAGCTATTGTGCTCTCTAATTAGAGAAGACAAGGAACTAGAACTCTTCAGTAACATCGCTGATCCCAGTCCCTGGGGAAGCCACTCAGTCATACAGAGAGTTCCTCTGTTCCTGTACACATCAGCAAACACGCTCCAGTTAAGATTGTTTAAGGTGGGCTTAAGAGAGAGACAGTTTTCAAAAGGTATAGGGAAATCACAAAGAAAAGTGAAATACCTTGCAGCTGTGTCCTGTTCGAACAGGACAAGAGAGAGTAACCACCGAAAACTTGAAAGTCAGGGAGAGATGGCCACCTAAGAGGAGCCGTGATCTTGAATCAGGGAAGTCAGCCTTCCCTAGAAAACCCTGCTGAAGGGGAACCTGGACATTGGACACCCAGACCTCACTCTCCTCTCTAACCCCCTGAATAAGTATAAGCAGAAGCCAGAGGGCAAGAAAGGCTGATAAGTAGAGTCCATTTAGAGCAGCCTCCGGAGGCAGACGGCAGGGCAGAGAAGGGCGGGAATGAATTTGGAGGGGAAAGGGAACATTATCTAGCACACTACAGAAGAGTGGCTTTCAAAGTGGCACACCCTTACCTAATTTGGGGGATACACGAGGATTTCCTACAGTACATGGCAAATTCTAGATCCTTGAGCTGTATTATTTTTTCCTAATATTGATCTGCCTGAGAATGTGCCTTTGGTTGAGGCAATTTCATTCCCGCCTCCCCTTTCATAAATGCCCTATTAACCTTTTTTTAAAGGCATATCTTACCCATCTAAAAATAAAGATATACCTCATCCATACTGTGTATTTTCATGAAGTATGAAAACCTTTGAAGAGACTATTGGTACTATTGGACAAAGGTACAATTTGAAACATTGACTTCTGTGAAGTCTCTTTCATTAAAATTTATAATGTACTTAATTCATTGTGATCAATTGTGGATTACTAAATTTGCAATGGTTAAACCAGAAACATTTTTTTTAACATTTAGAACAGTGGTTGCCAACAGTGGCTGCACATTATAACTACTGGGAGACATTTAAAAACAACTTAATGCCAAAGTTGCACTCAAGACCAATTAAATAAGAATCTCTAGGGGCAGGACCTACATGAGATCAATTTTTATAGCTCCCTAGGTAATTCGAAATGCAGACAAAAGTGAGAACCATGGACTTAGAGATTTAGAGAGCTATTAGAAACCATTGGTCATAGGGAATTAAATTTATAAAGTATTATATGCCCATTTTATTTAAGAAAAATATTATATGGTGATCAATAGACATTTAGGTCTAAAATTATATTACATAGGTATCCTATATTACATAGGATAAACCTGTAGAGAAAGTAAAATAAAAATATGCAAATAAACCAGCTCAAGGAATAATGCAAAATTTCTAAACTTATAGAACTTTTTAATAAAAACTGAATAATAATATTTACCAAATCTCATTGGGCTGAAATGCAGTCACTTTCGGCAGACCATGCTTTTGATGAGGCAATTAGAAAAGCTAGAAAAAAAATACAAACAAAAAATTCTCTTAAGGGTCATCAAAAAACTACTAGGGTAACCCAGATTGATGGGCCAAGATCTCAGAGGAAAAAAAAAAAAAAGAAAGGTGAGCTGACATTCTCTGAAACAAATTTCATACTGAGGCATTTGCTGATTCTAGCCCTGAACAAGATGCTGGAACTCAGTGAAGCACCACAGCGAAGGGGCCCAGAAGGCAGCAGAGCTCCGGTCAATTCTGTGGGTTTGGAAGACAAAGAATTTAGTTGGGACGCACGGCCTCTAGGACTAGAAAGGCCAGGGTCATAGACAAAGAAAACACAAAGCAATAGCCCAGTATTTGTGCTGTACCCTCAGAGGAATTGCCAACTATTAATCTGCTCAGGGAAAAGTGGTATGTAGCCAAGCAAAAACTTCTGAAATGCAGAGTGGCGTTTTCAGCAGTCTCAGAGGACCGATGAGACAAGGAAGTTTGGACCAGGTTTCCAAAGACCATTAACAAACATTCCAGAAATCTACGCTCTAGAGCAAACGGACAGCCAGTCTCTTAATGTGAATTTTCAAAATCAATGAAAATATTAGCAAATTAAATCCAGATATATATGCCCACACATATCCATAGATCATGACAATGTATTTGCCTGTTAGCGAATTGAGGAAGAAATTATATAATCATCTTAGTAAATGCAGAAAAATATTTAATATAATACTGATTCATGATTTAAAAAAGAAAAACTTTTAGCAAACTGGGATAGAAAGGATAATTACAAAATTTTCTTTCAGTGATAAAGAATACTTACAAAAAATCATATTTAATTATTACATACTGACAGTTATTTCCAGGGCATTAGAAGGGCGAAAGCCCACTATCTGCTTTTTTTTCAACACTGCATTTGAGGTCTTATCCATTTCAATAAGGCAAGAAATATAGTTTTAATAAATGGAAAGAAAGAAAACTGCCATAAGAAGATGACAAGATTGCAGGCACAGAACCCTCCCTAAACGGGGCAGGTGGAGGTGGAAGAGGGTAGAAGGGGGATAAATGGCGATGGAAAAAATATAAAATATAAGTAAAGCATTTTACAGGATTGCTAAACATATGATTAATATATGAAATTTAAATGTACTTCTATTATTTCCACAATAAATAGAAATTAAGTTTAAAAGGATACAATTTATTCATTACAGGTGTAACTGAAAACTACAAAACAGTATTGAGAAAATCTGAACAGGATCCATCTTTCTGAAAGAATAGTCTGGCCTTAGAAACATCACTTCCACTCTGATCATTCACTATGTGACCTCGTACTACCTGGATCCTGCCCCACAATTCCATCGAAACTCCCATGAGAGATTTGTCTAATGATCTCCTAATGGACAAACCCAATAGCCTAGTTCAGTCCTTGTCTTCTGACTCACCGGTACCATTTCCTCTGTAGACCACGTCCTCCTCCTCACAACTACTCTTTGATACCATGGAATATTTCTGAACTAGTTCTCTCTCTGTCAACTCCGTGTCCTTTTTGCTTCCCCTTGTCATCCAACCCTATAAATGGGGGCAGGGGGGGATGGCAGTGGGGGGGAGGGTGGAGACGATCCTTCAGCCCCCTTGCTGAGAATGCCTTTCATTGCATCCCATACTTTCTGCTCATCATCTCATTCGTTCTCATGGTGCTGACCTCATACATATAAACTCCAAATATATAGGGTGTGGCAAGAGTAATAAATAATAATACAAGAATAAACTCTGGAAACCTACTTTTACCCCATCCTGCCTGTTGCTAATAAGACCTGAGGTCTCAATGGTGTCCCTTGGGTAATATCTTTTGGCTCCTAAATCATTTGGTTATTTATTCCATCAACAAGACAGTGTTTACATGGCGTTTTGTGTATTTACATGTTTAGTATTAAGCTGGAGCATTTTCAATTTTAAGGTTCCAAAAGGCAGAGGGCATGCACATCTAACTGTTCCCACTCTTTAGTGCTGATGATGTTGGTCATTTGAGAGCTTTATCTTTTTTACCTCTTTGAGTCACACAATAACATCTTAAGTGCTCATTTTCTCTGATTATCTCAGCTTTTCGCCAGTGATTTGGTCTCTGGATATAATAGCAACATATGTGAAACCAGTCCGAAACAGTGCTTCTCAAGCAGTGTGTGAATCAGCAGCCACAAGTTTGCATTTTGGAAATAGTTTTGGCAGCTGGGGAAATTATCCTGAGCTAGCCGAGATTGTTATCTCTGAGTGGAAAGAAGGAGTCATAGGAGGGTGAGGTGGGGCAGAATGAAATCAGCAGGGAAGAGGTAGCAATTAGGCTAACTCAACGGCAACATGGGAAAGGTTAGAAACAAATATTCTGCTGAAACTGAATGTGATTTAGAGCCAGAAAATTGCTGGGAAACCACATAAGCCAAACCTCTCATTTCACAGATAAGGGGCCCAGAGAGGTTGCTATTTAGTCTGTTACATGAGTAAGTCAACGACAGAACCACACCAGGACTCCGCGTTTCCAGTTCCAAGTCCATGCTGCCTCAGGACGCTTCCAGGACACAGCTGCTGGTCTCTCCGATAGGACTTTTTGACTCGTAGGGTTCTTTCAAAGCACAGCCAACCAACAATTTAGCAACACTTTCACAGAACATCAAAGAGGACAATGGAATCTTTTGTTGCGTATACATTTTTTCCTTCAGCCAGAGTCTTAGCACCATCCTAGATGAGATGATACATGTGCTGACTCACCCATCTTCTCAGCCTTGTGGTTCCTTGACCTTATCCTTCATTCCTACATATCAGTCCACCCTCCCAGGCCCTCAGTCCAGATATCGCCACTACCAGGAACTGTTGTATCAGAATTTCACTCTCTAATTTCTATCTCCAACACTTCCTCTTCTCACACTAGTTATGTCGGTTCTGTGAAACTTCCAGGCACACCATGCCTCCTTACCTTCCCAAACTGGACTTGGCTTTCATTTTCTCACCTGCTTTGGACCCTGTAGTCAGTAGTTGCAACACATTCTTGACCGCACCCGTAGGTCCCTCACCCCCATGACTTACTGAGTATCAGGACCGACAGTTCATAACATAACTCATAATCCCATCGCAGCCACTGTCTCGTTCCCGACCTGAGTTCAGTTGAAAATAACAAAGTTGTAACAAGTAGCCACTGGTATATATCTATTGGTCACTTCCACCTTTGCTTGGGCCCTCATTCCAGTTCATCAATATTTTTATTCTTGGCCTTTTTTATTTCCCCATATATCAGTGATATTAGAGTTCTCAAATTAGCTCCTTTATTCTCGTGTGACTCTCAGAGATGACCTCATCTTCTAGGAAACCAAAAAGAGGACCCATTGACACAAACTCCTTCAACTTTCACCTCCCCATGTCCAAATAGTCACCTACTTTACCTTCTTTAACCTTCTCCAAAACATACGGTGCTATTTAGATACAAATGCTTTGTCCATTCCACCCACATCCTCTTCCCCTATTTATTGCATGAAGACATTAAAAATAACCATTTCACAAGGAGAAGCTCAGTTTTCCTCTTTCCCTCTTTCTAGTTTTAATCAAGTATCTTGGCCTATCCTTCTCTAAGTTTTATGCACACACGCGCGTGCACACACACACACATGCACAGGAATTTAAGTCTGTATAAGCCAGTAAAATTAATGTCTTTATTTAGTAATGGATCATCTTTACAGAGCTCAGGGACAAATAAATGTTAATGCATTTTAGGTTTGTGCATTGTGTTCCTGTACAGTCTCCTAGGGCGCAATTCAAACTCTTCCACCAGTAATGAAATGCTGATTCTCGGCAATTAACAACACATAGTTAACCTACTGACATCATATGAAGTGGGAGTTTTCCAAAATCCCAATCTTGTTATTTCCAAAATTTCTAAATCAACAAGTCAGCTTTTGGGTCACTTTACAAGGCACTCCTGATACCTATGAGCTCCAGGTATATTTCCCAGAATTTATTTTAACTAAGAAGCAACTGCACACATGAAACTTCCCTCATGAACCCCATTTCTGCTGGGAGAATTATTAGCCATTGGCCCAGGGTCCTGGCTGAAAACATTCTCTGTATTTCACATAGGAAGGTTTAGAGAAAATACAAAGGTATGAAATCCCTCTAAATAAATCTCAGTATTTGCCCACCCCCCCATACATGCATTCATCTGAGGGCATTACAGTGTTCTGTCTTTCATAAATTTAGGGAAGACAGACACTCAGACTCTCCAAGGCTTCCCTAGGCAGTTGATCCTGAACTTGGATCAACTGAATCCACAGAGAAGGATGGAATGGAGAAGAGGGCATTTGCCATTATATTTACTGTGACTTGTTCATGACCTATTTCTCAGACTTGGCACATGACATGGTGTCCACAGATGTATTTCTTTCCCAAATCTGTTTGGAACTAATGGATAATGGTCCCTGAGCCAGTCTGGGCTGACCCCCATGAATGCTGCCTTTTTGCAAAGCTATTTTGTCCTGTGTCAGAAATAACTTTGCATAATAACTCATTATTTTTCTTTCCTGAGTCTAAATAAAGATGCATGTCATTTGATAGTTTATGAAGTAATGCACACATGCTCTTAATATGGTGAGCAATGCACAGGGCTCACCTTCTCTCCTTCCCTCCCCACCCCCACCAAAAAAAAAAACAGTAATAGGTAAAGTTACCTTATGATAAATTTAATAGAAAACTAATGATTTCTGGTAGAATTTAAGAATTTTTTTGTGTGTATGTGTTTTACCTTTTGAAAATAGTCACAAGATGGAAAACCTTTGGGAAAGTTCACCAAGTTTAGAAGGATTTATGAGTATTTAGTACCGAAGGCATTTCGAAGATCCCAAGAAAGAACAGGCATCTCCTTCTGTGCGTCCTGTCGGGGCTCCCATTGATGTTGCCGTGGCCCTGAGCCGCTCTGCATACCAGATCCCCAAACAATAAGCACAGCAAATTAAATGTGGCTCCAGTGGTTTTGGACCCGATCCAGCAAGTTATCTTTATTAATGCATTCAGGGAAAAGGGTCTCGTTTTTATTACATTGTTTCCCTCAAGATAAAGGCAGTCCGAGCACTGAACAAAAACACACCAAAGAAATCTCCGGCTCTTGGCGGCCAGGTTAATTTCCCTGTGTGCTTGGTGCAGTGAGGACTTGGCACCCCCGGCAAGCTCGCCCACTCAGGGTTCCAAAAGCACCCCCCCTCCCCCCTTTCTCAGGCTGCCTCTCTTTGCTTACTCTGACATTTTCTTGGCTTTAGCTGAAATTTTGACACATAAATCCCACTTGTCAAATGATATTGTAAAACAAGCATCCAAGTGTCAGCACAGGGCCCTGCAGTCTGGGGACCAGAGAGGAGAATGAGGAACACCTAGATGGCGGCTTTCATCTGCCTCCAGCCATCTGCAAGTAATTTGAAACCGGTTTCCAACACAGCTAGGTTCTTTGGCCTGTTAACACACACCCAGCAAAAAAGAAAGGGCCCGAGTCATCAGAACCTGTTAACTCTGCAATGAGGAGATAAAACTGTGTATTTTTAAAACCTGCCTCAGATCAGCCCATTAGCATTCAGTCAGATGGTCTGCACTTTCTTTGTAGTTACAAATCCCACCAAACAGCTCTGGCCCATTCAGACAGCACATTTGCCAAGCACACCCAGCCTTTTGACCTCACATCTTGGGACTTGAAAATTGCTCAGACCCCGGTAGGACTGTGAAGCTGAAACTCACACTCCTTATGGGATAGAGACTTGATAGAGTTTTCCAAATTTGACAAAATCCTCATTATTTACTGTTGACTGTTGAACCACATGGGTTTGAACTGCGCAAATTCACTTAAATGCAAATTTTTTTCAATGAATTCCTGCCTGGGTTTTGACCTATATGGTTAGGATTCAGCGGATGCAGACTGTGTGTTCTGATCTAGGACATTTTATATAGGGGACTTGAGCATCGCTGCATTTGGGTATTCACAGAATGGGTGGGGGGGTGTGTCCTGGAACCAATCCTCTGCAGATACCAAGCAACAACTAAGTTTGGGGGGAGTTAAAATTTATACGTGGATTTTCAACTGTGTTGGTGGTTGTCCATTCCAGTATCATTAGCAAGTGATAAAGCAGAAAGAATGCTATTAAACAAGAATAAAAACAAGTTTCGATCATCCGTGCTGGAGAAAATATTATCTTTTCTCTCAATAAAAAAAAATATAGCAAATGCACTGTCATAAGAAGAGGCGATCAAAGAGTATGCAGAAGAAAAAACGTAGGAATGAAGTATTTTAGAGGGTTGTCATGAGGTTAATTAAAATCTGTATCATGTTTGCAGTTTTTAGTGTAATACCTGTTGTATTTTCAAATTTTGTAATTGTTGTGATTGTCCATCTCATAAAATAATAGTTACTTCCATATCAAATCTTTTAACAATTTTTATTCTTTTTCTCCAAGAAGGAGAAGGGACAAGTCAAGGAACAAGAATAGAGGACTCATGAGCACAGACAATGGGGGGGATGGACTGTGGGAGTGGGTGCGGGGGATGGGGCAGGGGAGAATAACAGGGAAAAAGGTGGGACAACTGTAACTGAACAATAATAAAAAATAAAAATAATCAGAGAGGGACTCCAAAATTATACAAATTGGAGGCCCCCAAAAACCTAAATTTGCCTGTGGGGCCAAGAAACAAACTATTCATACCTCTGATTACAGGCAGCCTGGGCAAGCCCTTGGAGAAAGCTGCATTAGTTTATTTTCAGACACCCCCATCCCTTCTGTCCCTCAGCCCCTCATCCTGGTCTCCACTTCCCGCCTGCCTTCCTCCTAGAAACCCACACTGCCGCCTGCGCCCTGCCCCTATCTCCTCTGCCTCAGCTCCCATAAGCACTCACCTGGGCAAACTTATCCTCCGGGACCTTGCTTCAAGTCAAGGCTAACAAGCCCTGCCATAGTTTACCATGTAACGAAAAATGAGATGTGGCTAAACACTAGATATGTAAACTACCCACACAATCCAGTCCTTGGTGAGTTCCCAAACCTCTGATGGTGCACCTAGAAGTAAGAACACCAGCGCTTTAAGATGCTGGGCAGGAAGCCCTGTCTGTCTCTCTCAGAGCTGCAGGTTGCTTTGCTGTTATTCTACCTTGCAGGCAGCTGATCGGGCGTTGGTGCAGACCTTCACAAACCGCAGCTGCCGTGGGTGACCATCTATAAAGGCAACAGCTGCCTGCTTTGTTTCCGTTGTCTAGACCTTTTCACAAACTATTTCCAAGGTGTCTGGATAATGCAGTCACCCCAGAGGACAAACCCGTGGGCTTCAGTTTACAAAATTTTGGAGACTTCCCACTCTACGCTGAGGCCCACGACAAAAACGACATCTACAGCCACTTCCTCCTCCTCAAACCGCCTCCCCACCCTTAGCAGCCCCGCGCCCAGTTTGGCATGTACTGATCACTCAGCGTTAGAATACCACGAGGGCCTGCCCGAATAGTTCACCATTCGATCTTGTGCTCGTCCATCCTGAGGTCCACCTGCTTCAGTGGGCCCAACCCCGGCCGCTTAGCGAAGTCACGTGCGAGCACATGCGCAGTACCGCTCCTCAGCCTCACTTAAGAACAGACAGAGGGGGCTGCGCTTTCTGGAACACAGGACTGGGAATATTAGGCATGTCCCTAGGGAATGTCAATGACTTGTTCATTCCTCTTTCTCAGATACAGTTTCTTCTCTAGTTGCTGGCCAGTCTGCCTTGTGCTATGTTATCAGTCTACTTTCATAAAGCTTCCCTTTACCATCCCTCCTGAAAGAGCGCTCACTCCTCTGTGCTTAAGGATGCAGTCCACAAGTCCCCAACATCGTCCACCTTGTCTGTAACAGCCGGGAGACTGGCATCCATTCTCGGTCCATTGCGACCATTGTCCTCACAACAACCAAGCTGATCTTTGCAAATATAAATCTAAGTATATTACTAAGAGCCTGTCCTGGACCTTGCATGGTGTGGCCTTTCCCTGGGCCTTGGGCTCCTTTGGCACCAGCTTACACTTCAGTCATGTTGTGCTCCTCCAGCCTGCCCTCCTGAGTTCTTTGAATGTTCCATGTTATCTCTGCTGTCCATGACCTCTGCAAATGCTGTTTCCCTAATACTTATTGCCCAATCAGGAAACCAAGCATATTCTTAAAGCCAATAAACCCTAGACAACCACAAAATGAGCAAAACAATCTTTAGAGCATGGTTGAAAATGAAAAAGAAAGCACTCAAATAGTTATTATAGGACAGGAACACAGCTTTGTGGGACTTCCTACATTATTTAAAGGCTCAGGTCAGTGAAGTAGCTCTACTGAAATGTGTGCTGCGGGGAGAGCGGCAGGGAAGGAGGGCACCACCATCGTTTTCTGAGCCTCACTCCCAGGGTTTCTCACTCCGGGTCTGGGATGGACAGGAGGAGCCGCGTGTTTCACAGTCTCCCAGGTGCTGCTGGCATTGATCATCCAGTTTGCAACTCTGAATACACAGCAGAGTCGCTGCCTGAGCTCTGAAAACACAGTTGACTGGGCTCACCTCAGACCAATTCGATAGGGATGTGTGGGGATGGGCCCAGGCACTTCCCCTCATGTTAAGCTTACCGGGTGATTTAAATGACACCTTCTAGTTTAGGCATCAGGAATCACAGTCCTAATCTAGTCCCAGTTTTCCCACTTCAAGTAACATTCTCCACTTTAGTCAGTTAAGTTTTTACCTATACTTTAGATATCAACTGGTGGCGCTTCCTTTCTTAGAAGCCCAGACATATCCGCATCTCTTTCCTTCAGATTGTTACAGTAGATCACTGATATTATGATGTAGGCATTAATATAAAATTAAAGAAAATTTTTAAATCTTACACTTTTTCTTAATTAGCATGGATATAACCTCATAATTTATATACATTCTAGCACTTGCTGCCTAAATTAACTAGAAATAATGATACTCCAATAGGAATGAGCATAGTTAATATCCAGCTATTGATTTCCAAACACATTCCACACTATAAAATACCATAGCCTGTTCCAGTAACAATTAATCCCAGGTCTAGTGCAAGGAAAAGAACGCACGGTAAGGGCCACAGCAGTGAAGTGTCAGTGTTTGCAACTTCCTTGCAAATAGTTCAGTAAAAATAAGTAAATAAGAATAACTGATAAATATAGATGTAGGGTATACATATTTTTTATTATACTAGTCTTTACCTTTTATGCGATTTACAAATATTCAAAATAAAAAGGTTGAAAGAAACAAAAAATAACTGCCTTGATCAATGAAGCAAAGGCCCAAGGGATGTACTGTATTTTGCTGTGTATAATACATCCTTTTTCACCCAAACTTTTTAGGGAAAACTAAGGATGCACATTATACAAGGGTAGTACTAATTTTGTATCTACATATAAGCTTTTAATTCTTTTGTTTATGCTTATACATTAAAAGTGTAACTCTAGAAAGCAATAACAATATCTGTATGCAAAATAATACATATGCTAAAATTCCTTTATAATACAAAAAACAAGTATCTAAATATAAATAAACAAAAAATTGAATTAAAAAATTAAAACGAAAGATTTTTTTGTCCTGAAAGTTTGGGCCAAAAACATGGGTGCGCATTATACACGGCAAAACATGGTATTTCTATCCCAGTGAACGGCATTCTGCACTGTGGTTGGGAGAAAGAGATTAGCCTCTGAGGTTGCCGACCTATGGCAGCCTTTGGTGTTGCTGGGAACGTGTGAGGCACTGCTCCCCATGCCTAGGTTTCCACTGCCTGAGGCCAGAGTGCAGACTCTGCATTTCCCCCAACTGAGTATCTGGAAGACGCAGGCAATACTCAACAACAGAAGTCTGTGCTTCCCAGAAGTTTGAGCAAAGGCACTGGGCCAAAAGGTTATTAGTTTTAATTCTAGCTAAACCACCGGCAAAATGGATGGCTCCCCTCACATTTCTGGGGAACGAATGGAAAACACAGGCTTCCTTGGAAACCTGCTACAGGATTTCATCAGGGCTGCTTTGGGAGGTCACTTTCCTCCATGAATTAGTTCAACAAACAACCATTTATCATCACTCATTTCTAACCTAATCATGAGCATCACATTTAATCAAATTCAGGTGTAAGGGAAGACAAAGACTTGATATAAAATCCCATTGCTTTTTTAAAAAAATTCGACAAGCATTTGTGAAGGTATGGGCTTATTTTTTCCCCCTACACTAGATGTTTTACACAGAGCTAGATGTTCTTCAAAGAATGTTGTGGATAGAGAGGGCCATGTCTAGACAGAGAAAGGAAAACAGCAAGTTTTCCAATGAAACAAGTGAAGAAAGTTGTCCAAGCCGTCCGTATACTAAGGGCCCATCCCAATCAAAGGACTCAGTCTACTCCACTCCAATGGTAAGAGTATGCTTTGAATATTCCATTTTAATAAAATTCAAGTCAGGCTTATGGTTGCTCAATCTTTGTAAGCGGGTGCCAAAAATCTGGCCAAATGTATGGAAGCAGATTCCTTTCCACAAGAACTTTGATGTTCATGCCGAGTAGACAGAATCTAGGTTGATTACCCTCTCTTCCAAAAGACCATCCCTTCCCTGGTAAAGAGCATGCTTCCTGATTTATCCAGCTTGGAAGGACACCATGAACTCAGCGTTCCAAACCTGCTTATTAAAAATCCTTTCTCAGCCCTGTCTGGGGTAGCTCAGTGGATTGAGCACAGGCCTGAGAACCAAAGGGTCACTAGTTCGATTCCCAGTCCGGGCAAATGCCTGGGTTGCAGGCCAGCTCCCCCATAGGGGGCACACAAGACGCAACCACACATTGATGTTTCTCTCCCTCTCTTTCTCTTTCCTTTCTCTCTTAAAAAAAAAAATCCTTTTTCTCTCTCCTTTTTTATCAGTCTTAAGAATCAGAGATTCTCACACAACAAATTAACTTTTGCAATTTTTTTCATTAACAAAATCTATTTTTAAGATAATCCAAATGTACTGTGTATTGGTATCTTCCATTTATTATTAATCTTTTTAAAAAGCAAGAAAATTAAAACCAACCCTCCGATATTAGATTTCATAATTTGTAAAGTGAGTTTGTCTTCTGCTTCCCAACCCACCTGAGGTTTCTCCTGACAAACTCTTGCACAATGTATGGCCTGTCATTCTTAAGACTTAATTGTGTAATTTAAAAATAAAACTAACAAGCTTTTCCAATGAAAATTCATGTAAATACCTCAGTACACAACATTTTTTAACAAGTAACCACATACAGCACCTCATTCCTGTCAGTGCTCAGTGCAAACATCTTGCCTTCATCCAACCACTCACATGTTCCTCAGACCTTGAGCCTTCTTGATTCACTTCTGAATCTCAGCCGACACCATTCTAAAAGGGAGAAAGGATCAGTCACGCTGATGTCACATCAGAAAAGATGAGTGCAGGTTTTGAAATGCTTGTTTGGCATGCGCGATTGGAATTTAAGACATTCTATATATAAAATTCTTACACAGCAATAGGCAAGTTGGTCAGGGACCCAGGTACTAGAAAAATGTGCTTGTTTTTTGATAGCTCTGCAAGGTAAATTTCTTTATTCCCTCATTAAGAGTTATACAGGGTAGTTACACAGTACCCATTGCCATCCGTTGTAAAGAAAAGGCTAGATGGGTTGTTTATTTTATGCGTAGGAACAGCCAACCAAACATGCTAAACTACTTAAAGTAGTTTATTGACACTGGCAAGGAACAACAAGTTAGAAAAGCAAATGACGCAGATTGTATACTGTGCAGTTTTCAAGGTTTCTCTCTCCTCAGCCCCCCTTTTCTTTAGAGCAGCTTTCTACATTAAAAACATGTCAAGAATTTGGAAGGCAACAAGCAATCAGGTTTTTTTGTTTCTCCTAAAGCTATAATTTGGTTATGGGCCAATCTCATACTGTGGACTTTTCAAACTTGACCAGTTTTACTCATTTCAAATGGGAAGGTCTGTCCAACAATGAATACCTATGGGTATTGGTTAGGTCTTCAAGCCTGAACTAGTGAGCAGAAATCAAGCAAAAGATTTGCAAAGACCAACTCTCTAAAGGCCAAATTACAAGGCAAAAGTAAAAAAAAAAAAAAACACTAATATCATTCACATATTTAGTTTTCATTTTGGCCAAATTCTAGTTGATTTTATGTTCTACATGAAAAATAAAGTGAGTCTCAGTCAAGCACTCATATGAATAAATTTTTAAAAAGACAATATATGAATTTGAGAATATGCAGAGAAGCATAGCATTGCGCTGTGTGATATGCTGTTTATTACATCATGTATCATTATTGCATCCTCAGGCCTCATTAGTTGACACTTTGGCATGAAGGTAATGTACTCAGTGGAGGAGAACATGACAAAACTGGATTTTGGCCTGTCACTTACGAGTTCTGTGACCTTGAAAAAGTTCATTAGCCTCCCTCTGCCTTAGAAAGCTCATCTGCAAAATGTGGATGACAATAATACCTCCCCTTAAGTAGACTGTATGAGGATTTGAATGAGAAATATCTCTAAAATCATTAGAACAGCTCTCAGCATATAATAAACAATTACTAATAGCTATTCCTTTTAAACTCTAGAAGCTTCCCTTTTAGAATAGTATTCAATTTGGTTCACAAACAAATACATCATTCTAATTCACCAGCAGATATTTCTTTGAGAAACCTTGATTTTTTTTCTGACTTCATATGACACCTGTCTAGTCTGCTAAGACGTCTCTATTCCCATGGATAAGAAAGGTTGTATTTCCATGCCAAGTGCATGACATTTAGTATCTCATTATTGCTCAAACTAATCAAATGAGGCAGAAAGAATGACTATTCTTATTTCAAATATGGAGGAACTAAGGCTAAGAACCCGGAGGCTACATAAACAGTTAAGTGATGGAGGCAGCATTCAAATCTATGAAATCTGACCTTAGATAAGAACCATCTATTTAGCCCTGACCAATGTGGCTCAGTGGGTTAGGCAACATTCTGCAGAGCGAAACGTCTTGGGTTTGATTCCTAGTCAGGGTACATGCCTGGGTTGTGGGTTTGATACCCAGTTAAGCCTCTCTCACATCCAGGTTTCTCTTTCTTTCTCCCTCTCTTCCCCTATCTCTAAAAATAAATAAACAAAATATTTTTTTAAAAGAATGACCAACTGAGTATCTGCCAAGCCCTATATTGAGTTATTTAAATTACATGGTAGAGGAGAAAAAAATATTTAGAGGGCGGAGAAAAGAAACCATGTGCTTGGGACTCACGTCCTGAGGAGAAAGGAAGGTGAGCACAGTGGAGTTTGGAGTCCGTGATTTAGCACCTGCAGGACAAGAAAGACATCGTTGATTAATGAGCATTGAGTCTCCTGGCTGAGAGCGGGCGGCCATCACGTCTGTACACACGGCACGCATTTGAACCACATTCCAAATCGGCTGTTGCTCTCGCCTTCTGCTCCTGGAGTGTGAAAACAAAATCCAGACTCATGGAGCTAACGCACTGCACTCTGAATTAGAGATAGGTTGTGACAGGGAGAGAACAGTGGGCTTAAAGGTCCACTTCTACCCCAACAAACTGAGCTGCCGGCAGAGTTTCGGCCAAGTATCAGCAACGGCTCTGGTTCTCATCATCATGCGGATGTTGGACTCCATGGAGTGTGAAGCAGTCCTAGTCCTTCTTGCTGTTTATTAGCTCGTTTCATCCTCACAAGGTTCCTGCGTGACAGGACTGGGATCAACCCTGCTTTGCAGAGGGGAAGCCCATGCAGTACAACTTTCAGCGACAGGCCTCACCTTCCATCGTTGACAAAGGAGCAGGATTGAAGGCGGGCCTGGTGCCTGGAGCCCCACAGACACGGGAAGAAAAGCACGCAGTCCCTGGCCCTTTGGACATCATGACATGGCACATGCTCACCCACACTCACACACCCTCACACTTCACTTTCCCCTCAAGGTTTGGGTACTTTTAAATTACAAAAAGAAAGAAAGAAAAGTAAAGCAAATGGTTGCCAGGGACTGCAGAGAGGGAACTGAGGACTCTGTGTTTCAGGGGACGGGAATTCCAGTCGGAGAAGATGAAAAGATCTGGACATGGAGAACCACCGTCTACCTGGGACAGCCCCACAAGGTGAATGCTCTGAATGCTACTGAACTCCACACTTTAAAATGGTTCCAATGAGAAACTTCATGTTATGTATAAATTTGACTCAAAAAAAAAATATATATATATAGGAGCCAAAGGCAAACCATTGTGTAAGGGCCGTTTGACTCAGAGTGTCAGTTGTGCGGGGGCTGAGAGACCTTCCCTCAGGGGCTGTCACAGAAGGCAGATGGCGTTCCGTTACACTGTGTGTTGATTTGCCTGGGTTTATTTTTAGAATTTGAGTGTTTGTTGTCTACTGCCTCCTAAATACCCACGGATGGGGTACAGGACAGAGGTTCGTTAACCTCCTGCGCACTGGGCAGCCTCCAATGGAAGAGCGCTCGCTGAAGGAGCAGGCTGAATTCCTAGGGCTCAGGATACAGTTTTCATTGAATAATGATGGCCATTGTTCAAAGTGGCTTGCAGGCTAAGGTGGTCCTGTCATCTCTCAGTGTTTTCTTTAGAGGAAAAGTGATATATTCCCAATATTATCTCTGCTAGATCATTCAGAATTATAACGCAACCTTCAAGTGAGAACAGATTTTCAGATTTAGAAGATAATTTTTGCCCACTAATCAGCAAGATGGAAAAAGAGAACAAAAACCTTGGAACCAGCTAAAACCCCAAATTGTGGCATGCGGGCCTTCTGTCCCTTAGGATTATATCTCTCAATGAATCAAAACCTTACCCTTGAAGGTCGAGGTTTTCATACCAACCAAGATAAATAAAACTATTACATTTTTTTCAGCATGTCTGTTAGGAATATAATTCCACATACCTGCTGGTTTTTGAAAATCCGCTCTTAAAAATGGAAAATAAAATTTAATACCATGTTATTACTTACAGTTGTCGTTGGCAAAGCTTGTAGCTGCCTTCTGAATTTCAAGCACTACCCAGATTTGTTTTTCTTTCAAAAAGGATTTCTTTTTAAATGAAAATCTCTAAGTACAATTGCATGCAATCCTATAAAGGATACATTTTATTCATTTCACTTCCAGGTTGGATTTTTTAAGTGTTAATTTTGTAATTTTCCAGAAAGAAAAAAGTGCCGGGCACAGTGTGATACTGGCATTTACGCTACAAGATTAACACCACACATATCTGCGTGACCCTGTGCCTGGGACTGTCATCAAAATCTTCGTCCCTGAAGCCCCAGAGGAACTCTATTTCTGGAACCAAAGTGCTGGAAAATCTTTTGCAATACTTAAACTTTTATTTTGCAAAGCTGTTGATAGCGGTAATCATAGAGATATGTGAGAAAAAGTAGAAGTTTGTTTCACATTTTTTGAAAAGACTAAATTCTTTCTAGACATCCCAGCGAGACTTCCCTTCATTCACCCATCAGCCTTGCATGTACCAGACACTGTTTTAGGCAACGGAATAATAAAGGTGAACAAAAACACATCATTCCACCTTCGTGAAACTGACTTTTTACTAAGGGGATTAGACCTCACACCACTAACTGAACAATAATTCATGAAACTACAAATTATTTAATTATAATTGCAAGTGCTTCAAGGAGAACCAGACAGTGCTACAGAAGCTCAACAGGGGAATCTGGCCTTGTTTGGGTCAGGGAAGATTTCTTTTAGAAAGGGATGTTTAAGTTCAGTGTCACTGATAGGTTTCGCCAAGTGTCCCCAGCCTGATAAGGGAGCCCACACCTCCCGTTCTAGACCATGTGCAGGGGGCCCTGAACCTCAAAATCCCTGTCCACAGTACCTCAAGCCTGGTTCTCAGGCTTCTGGGAGCCTCTTCTCTGGGTCTGTCGCCCCAAGATGGACTCCTCCGCATGGCCAAGAGGGGCTGTTTGTAGAGGTAAGCGTGCATGAACTTTGATGTGCACACTGGAATGTTCACAAGTCCCTGCATGATGAGAAAAGGGGCTGAGGATGGGGAAAGAAAAGAGATGAGGCTTTGGCCTCTAGGCAGGAGCAGGAATCGCTGTCCTATATGACAGCATTCTCTGTCGAACTCCGAGGACTTTAAGAAGTCTAAATTCGGTCTATAGTATGTGAACTTCTCTTTGAACTCTTGCCCCGAACCCTGAAAATGTTAGTGGTGGTTCCATTTGATCTAGGCCCTGCAAGATGAGTTAGAATTGACTGGGCAAGGAGAGGGGAGGAGCATTCCGGTCGGAGGTGCCCATTTGTGTGAAGGCTCTGTCTGAGGTGGGAAGGAACTGAGAGAAAGCCAGTGAGTCCGGAAAGCAGAGAGAGTCTCACTGCAGTCTGATGGGAGAGCTGTCCAGAGCAGCAAAAGGGCATCCTTGCAAAAGATATTACATTGGGCCAGCCAAAAAGCTTGTTTTTTTTTCCTATAAAATGGCCCTAGTAAGGGCTTAGAAAGGACTTCTTTCAAAACAATATTGTTAGACTGTATGGTGACAGCTGTCCTATCCGTGTGTATTTCTTAAAAAATGTAACAAAATTGGTGAATTTTGATGTAGCCATTTTAATGTTGAAGATGGAAGAAAATACACAACAGCTACAGCATGTATGCTTTATTATTTCAAGAAAGGTGAAAATGCAAGTGAAATGCAAAAACAGATTTGTGCAGTGTATGGAGAAGGTGCTGTGACTGATCGAATGTGTCAAAGTGATTTGTGATGTTTCGTGCTGGGGATTTCTCGCTGGATGATGCTCCACAGTCGGGTAGACCAGTTGAAGCTGACAGTGATCAAATAGAGACATTAATTGTAAACAATCAATGTTATACCACGCAGGAGATAGCTAACATACTCAAAAAATCTAAAGCAGTAAAATTACTGGTGAAAATGAAAAATGTGTCTTATTTTACAGAAAAAACTAAGCAGACTTTTTGGCCAACCAAATATATTTTGTGTCCATAAATAAAATATTATAGGTTATGTGTCTACTGCATATTTCTGAGTAGGTATAAAATTATGAAATGACTTGCATCACTAAACTATAATTTATATACAATATATGCAAAAATTGAGACATTTTTTAACATAATTTTCTCTTAAAGATTGAATTATCAGTGTTCTATTATCTTCATAATCTCATGAAATACAGACAATTATTCCCCACATCCCTTAAGTCTCAGGCCTAGGAAATAGGATCTATTCCCACTCTATTTGGGCTCAAATTTTATATTCAATAAATACACCTAATATTCATTCGTCTATTTATTAATTTAACTCAGCTGTAGTTTCCTCTACGGCAATACATGAATAATAATAGTCTAATAGAGATGTTGAATGAAATAAATTGATATACATAAAGTACATAGACAGCACTAAGAAATCACCGGGCACATAAATGTGGCCCCTGAACTCCTAAGAGATTTCACCTGGCAGAGACACAAATGTACAAGTAATTCTGCGATAAGTAATGTAAGAGCAGCAAGATTTCAAAACCTCAGAGAAGGAACTAATTCATTCTACCTGTAGAATAGGGTAAGGTTTCACAGAAGAAGAGATATTAGATCGCAAAGATTTCATTAAGCCCAGAAAGGAAAGGACAGTTACCCTGCTTGACCAAAAAGATGAAGGCATGCATATTAGGAGAAGATGGGGTCTTTAGTTTGGCCAAGAATAGATGGGTCTAGTGTGGGGAGTTGAGCTGGGTGGGACTCAGAGTTGACCCAGGTTAAGAAGGGTCTTGTATCTTATAACAAGGAGTTGGACTTCCTTTTGTAGGGCAGTGTTTCTCAAAGGCCAGCCCTGGGATGTTAGAATCCTCTGGGGTGCTTGTGAAAAATAAGGATCTCAAGGCCCACTTCAGAATGAATGAATTGGAATACTGGGCCTGACTGTTCAATAAAGTGAATAAAGAGATCTTGCTAAAACCTACATACATTATGAAGTTTTATTTTGTTGATTTTGCCTTTAGACTATGGACTATATCATTTTCAAAGAATGCTTACCAACATAGTAAAATTCTTGTAATATAGTAAGTGTGCACATATATACAGAGTAGGGCAAAAGTAGGCTTACAGTCGCTTGTATGGAAAAATACAATAATTAATAAATAATAATACAAGAATAAACTCTGTTTTGAGATTTGCTGTCAAGATGGTGGCACAGGCAAACATGGCTTGCCTGTTCACACAACCACAACAAAATTGCAGCTAAGATATAGAACAACCATCTTTCAGAACCGACAGAAATCAAGTTGAATGAAAGTCTGACAACTAAGGAATTAAAAAAACCACAGGCACCCAGACTGGAAGGAGGGGCAAAGACATGGAATAGGCTGGCCCCACATCCATGTGTGGTGGATAAACATTTAGGAAGGATATCTCAGGAGCGAGGAGTCCCAGGCCCACACCAGGCCCCCAGCCCAGGGTTCCAGTGCTAGGAAGATAAGTCCCCACAACTTCTGGCAGCAAAAACCAGTGAGGACTGAGTCAGTGGAAGAAATTTCTGCAGCCCCAAGCAATTCCTTTTAAACAACCCACACAAGGACTTACCTACTCAAACTCCCTCCCTCTGGGCTTCGGTGATGGGATAGTGGCTTGAGGGGCACCAGTGGTATTCAAGTGGAGGCTGAGGTGTTTGGCATCAAGGCAAGCAGAGGCCATTGGCCATTTTCTGGGCCCTACCCCCGCAGACCTGGCAGACTGATTCCATATCTAAGATTCTATCAACCTGGCTAACACTGTTTGACCCACCTTGGAGATCCCCAGAGACTCTGCCCCACCCGACTTACTGGTGCACTCAAGCTGCTTTTCCATAGGAATGGTCTCAGCTCAAGCTGCACAACTTCCTAAAACCTCTCAAACAAGCAACACCTGGCTTCAGTGAGCCCCAGGCCCTGAACGAGCAGCCTGGATTGACAGCTTGGCTTCACCTGGAAAACTCTAAGCCCAGACCAAGTAGCATCCATCTCAGATTGCTATGTAGCTCAGACAGGTTGCCCCAGGAAAAACACAGGTCAGGGCTGACCTTGGCCTGCACACCCAATGGACAGCTATAGACCACATTGGAGCACCACTACCCTGCTCCTGCACAGCTGATCCTCCACAGAGGGCAGAGGTTTGTGGTAAGTGGTCATAGCCAGTCCTTGCAGCTGACTGGCCTGGGTAAAATCCCTCTGCCAATAGCAACCAAGGCTCAACTACAAAAGGAGGGTGTACTCAGCCCTCATGAGGTGTGCACCTCAAGTACCCAGCTTGGGTAATAGAGGAGGCTGTGCCACTGGACCCTACAGGACACCTACTACATTAGGCCACACTACCAAGACCCAGAGTCAAAGCAGCTCTACCTAATACATAGAAACAAACACAGGGAGGCTGCCAAAATGTGGAGACAAGGAACATGGCCCAAATGAAAGAACAGATCAAAACCCAGAAAAAGAGCTAAATGAAATGAAAAAAGCCATCTATCAGATGTAGAGTTCAAAACACTGGTTATAAGGATGCTCAAGGAACTTAATGAGGACCTCGAAAGCATAAAAAAGATCCAGTCAGAAACAAAGGATACACTAATTGAAGTAAAGAACAATTTACAGGGAAATAACAGTGGAGTAGATGAAGCTGAGAATCAAATCAATGATTTGGAACATAAGGAAGCAGAAAATAACCAGTCAGAACAACAAAAGAAAAGAGAATCCACCAAAACGAGGATAGTATAAGTAGCCTTTGGGACAACTTTAAGCAATCCAATATTCACTTTATATGGTTACCAGAAGGAGAAGAGAAAGAGCAAGAAATTGGATACCTATTTGAAAAGATAATGAAAGAAAACTTCCCTAATTTGGTAAAGGAAATAGACATGCAAGTCCAGGAAGCACAGAGAGTCCCAAACAAGATGAATACAAAGAGGCTCACTCCAAGACATCAAAATTAAAATGTCAAAGGTTAAAGATAAAGAGGTGGGAGGGGGCGAGGGACAATGAGTGAGGAATGAGGGGATTAAGAAGTACAAATAAGTAGTTACAGAATAGCCATGGGAATGTAAAATACGATACAGGAAAGGGAATAACCAAAGAATTTATTCGCATGACTATGGACATGACCAAGAATGGGGAGATTGCCTGAGGGAGTGGGGGGGTGCTGCGTGGAGGGGCTAAAGGGGGAAAAATCAGGACAACTGTAATAGCATAATCAATAAAATATAATTTTAAAAAAAGAATAAACTCTGTGTTTCAAGTCTTCAGAACTGTAAACCTTCTTTTGCTTCATTCTTTATTCATTCGGTAGCTTTTTAAAACTAGACCTCTACGTGTAAAATAAAGATTAGAAGAACATAAAAGTGATTAACTCTGAGGCTCCAAGGATGGTGGCATTATCATTGATTTTTTGGATCCTTTGAGCTTCTCCATGATTTTGAAAACTTCTAAAATGAACTCACCTTAGTTCTATACTTTCCAAAAGCCCTCAAATGTGTCCATAATTAGGGAGTCAGGTAGTGCAAGAAATGGGAGGAGGCAGCAGTGGGGTGGATACTTCCTGCTGAGAGATGAAACCTCCCCACCCCAGTAGAACCACCTTCCCCTTCCTTTGTGCACCCCCATCTGTTGAGATCTGCCTCCTCCACTAACGGTGTGTAACTCATACCTGTGAGCTCGTCACCTGACAGGGATCAGAGATACTCCACAGTGGCTTCAATGAGTCTTTAGTTCTTCGGAAGCCTCTCCTGACATCCCATCAGGCCCAACCAGCAGGATTTCAGGGCTCTGGGTTCTGCTGCTGGGGAGGTGCCCATGTCACTTTGGAAGCTGATCCGGAAGAGTTGTAGACTGGGCTAGCTAGAAGGTGTTAAGATGTAAAGAGAGGGCTCCCTGCTCCAAAATACCCACACTGACTCCGGGCAATTTACCACCATACCTTCATTCCTTCGGGGTCTGAATTCTTGTAACAGTCCCCTATTAAAATGCAAATGCCTCTGGGAGGTGTTAAGCCCTTGTCAGCAAACACCTTGCTTATTAACTAACACCTGAGCTGACAGCCATCTGAAAGCAAGTGCCTGTGGGGAAATCAGTTTCCAGAAAGGTGGGGAAACGCTGCCGCTGCCGGCAAGTTGGAGGACAGCTGGGACCTTAGGTTGACAAGGTTCACAATTGAAACCAAGAGGCATTAGGACTTGGGTTAAATTTAGTGTTAAATCCTAGCTCTGGAAATTGTATCTATCTATCTATCTATCTATCTATCTATCTATCTATCTATCTATAGCAATGATCAGCATCACCCCCCCCCGCCCCACCACATACACACATTCCCCAGGCATCAGAAAGTGCTAGCTTGGACCAAGGGTCACAAGGTCTGGCAAGCTAAAGATAACATCACAACCTAAATTATGTTTCAGTTCCTGAGCCCTAAGGTAGAAAGATCCCCCAAACTACTTTCCCATGAAACCAGGCAGAGAGACACTAAAGTAGACCTCAGAACTCTCCTCAAGGCCTGAAGAAATGCTTCATTACCCTTACTTCAGCTTTGACCAATCAGCTCCCAGCATGACCCTGAACCCCCTAATCCACAGTGCTTTGTGATTTTGCCCTGTACAATCTGCCATTGGGAAGTTCAGGCTTCTGAGCATTAGCTTCCTCTTCTGGATGGCACCATTCACCAATAAAACAGTCATTCTTTCTCCACTGCAACAGACCCTGGGTGGAGGGAGTCTTTCTGTTCTAGGACAGAATGTCAGGAGATTTCCAGGGCTGCATCTGGCGTAGGAGTGGGTTGGGACTCTCAATCGTCAGAGGATGGGCTGCTCAGGTGGTAGGGAGGGATCCAGGGGCCTGGTGGTCAAGAGAACTTGGGTCAAGGTAAAGGCCATAGTGGGGCATATGGTGGGTAGGGGTGTTCTCAGGACTCAGCACTTCCACCCTCACAAGGTAGCTCATCAAGCCCCACTGGGCATACGACTAGGAATAGAAAACTCAATAATAAAGGATTTTTGTTGTTCCATTGTTCTGTTATTTGGTTAGGTTTTGTTTTGTTTGTTTGTGTGGTTGGTTTTATTTTTGTTTTTTTGGTAGGTAAGATTGGTTGCGATTTTTTGGTCATTGGCGTAAATATTCACTGTTTGGGCCCCCAACTATGCACCTCAGCATCTCAGCATTTAAACTCTGGCTATTTACTCTTTTGTCTGCCATTAATTAATCTACACATATTTAAGTCTTCTTCTTTCTCTTCAAACATCAACAACTTCATTTCCTAAGTATTTTAAAAACTATTTCTGAAAGCCTTCCTGTTGGTCTGTGTCTTTCTGGAAATGCCAGGACTAGAGAAATAAGCTAATGTTTCCCACTTTTGTATATATTATTAATCACCACAAGAGAGCTAAATGGCACTCTGGATTGAGTAAGAATGCCTGAACAGTTTTCAAATACTTGGGGTTCAAAAAAAACCCAGAATGCATTTTGCCAAAACATTTGCTTTCCTCTTCATTTTTTTAAACCCATGTTTATTTCAAGGAGCATTTATTCCATGTGTTCCTAATGTATTTACTCTCGGTTCATTAAAACACCACCCTAAGATGGTTCTTCGTTGTCGAGAGGACTGGCAAGCCCTTCTGCTTTGACTGGTAGGTGTGCCATGCCTGCCCCACCCTGCTGTCTGGAATGACCCAGCCGCTTCCCGGAGGCCATGGAGTCCAGGACGTGCAGGGCCTGGCACAGAGCTCGAGTCCCCCAGGCCCTGGTGTCACGGGGCCCCCTGATGCAGACATGGGCCAGTTAGTGGTCAGGAAGGTCCGTAACATTTTAGGGGTCTGGTCAGAAATTGAATGTTCAGGAATTCCACCCCTGCCTTTGTGAATCTTGGTAATGCTGAGGATTTAGGGGCCAGGCTAAGCCCACATGACCTAATTAAATATCAGTATGAAGACAGAAGAGGTGATTAGGAACTGAGAATGTCCCCAATTTTCTCCATTTTTATAGTGGTGAGGAGTGAGTCAATACTCCAGGAAAGTTAATACAGACCTGCTGAATTGAAATTGCTTAGTAAGTAGCAAAGGGCACCCTCGAAGGACTGTCTCCCCGCTTTGTTCTGGGTGTGTTGCCTTACCCTGAATGCAAGCGTGTTTCCAAAAGGAGGGGGATGCTGAGGCGATCTTCGTCTGTGGGGGCGACCTGACTTAGGCTCTGGTAGACTAGCTCAGGGTGGGCTGTTTCCAAAATTAAATGTCTGCATGCATGCTTCTAGTGGTTTTCCATTTATACAATCTTAGCACACATCAAGCACCGGACACACTTCTCTATGTACATTATCCCATTTGTAAAAGGTTGGTCAACAGAAACCTCATTTAAAGTGAAGTGAGGAGGCCAGAAGGGGGAGCTCTCATACCCTACGATGATCAGGAAATGCAACGGGGGTGTCACACTCCGTAGTAGTTCCCAACTTCCTCTTCCCCTCTGTGATGAAGACTTCTTCTCCCTTGTTTTAGCAGCAGACTTGCCCACGGCCCCACGTGCTTGCACAATCTGGATGGCAATTCCTTGTTGATCCCGAATAAACCCATTTTGCTGGAGAAATATCTGGCCGACTTTTGTTTACAGTCAACACACTTAAGCCTCACCACGATCCTCACGGGTAGATATTAGCACCTCCACTTTGCTAACTAGCTGAGCACATTGAGGTGTGGGAGAAGCAACTGCATCCAGTCACGGGGCGGAGCAGCAGGTCAGTGGCGGGCGCGCGGCGTTCGCTTCGACTCTCAGACCTGCCAGGTTGTTGTTTCATAGGAGAGGCCAGGCTGGAAGCCAGTCTCTCCGTTACAGGGAAAGACCCAGCTGGCACCTGTCTGCTGGAGACCGGCCTTGGAGGAAAGGCAATTATTTTGACAGAACTTGGAGGTAGGAGCAAGTGAATTTCTAGGGAGGGGGGGTGAGAATTTCCAAGGGCCGGGCTTAGCTTAGCACCGGAAGGGGCTCAGGGTTATTTTGTCCATCTTCCCTCAATTTTTTATCAAGAAAAAATGTGTTCTAGTTTCTCATTGTCCTATTGATGTAAGAAAGATCCAAACCGGTAGAGAACTTTTATGAGTTTATTTGAGCCAAACAGACCATAATTGATGGGAAGCAAAATCTCATTGGATTAAGAAAATGCTCTGGAGGATGGCAGTTTTACAGTTTATTTTATACCTTACTCAGAGGAAGAATCATAAGAAGGGTTACATAAAATTCATTGGTAGTAGATTAGGAAAGCAAGAGAAAGCAAAGTGGGAAAGTCTCTGAGCTCGGATAAAGAGCGACATTAAGAAGTGCATACTTCTTTTACATTGGCAGGTACAGGATAGTTAACAATGAACATTTACAGCACACAGGGATTGTATTTGGGCAATAAGATAACCATGAGGGGTTCTATGCTCTCCAACTCTCATGCCCCAAGGAGTCTGGGAAAAAAGGGGATTACTCTGACAATCCAAAGGTATCTTATCATAAATGCAAAAAGATAATAGGTAGGCTCAGTTAAGGTAAAGATTGACCTTTGTCAAAGAAGCTACCAGCCAATGACATGATTACCCGCCATGACTCACTTTTAGTTAGGAAGTTTTCATTTTAGACCATCCTGTGTGGTTACCTGTGGTCTCTGAGTTTGTAAGACCACCACGCAGGCCTCCCTGGAGCTTGTCCAGTTTCATGTATGGCCCTTTCTTGTCCACAGTCCCTTTTCTTCGATGTAGGTCATACATTGGAACACAAGACTCCAAATGTGGCCTGGCCAGCATCAAGGGGTGGGGCTGCCTGCCTGTCCCCCTGTTTGAACACTCTGTCAGCAAAACCCCAACTTTTACACTTCCCTAGCCCACTATTTATGCAGTTCCCTCCCTGTGCTGTTGCCTCCTTTTCAGCTATGAGTTAGCAAATACATTGACCTTTTATTACTTCTTTACTTACCTTCTCATTTTCCATAAGCACCCAAGTCTGTTCAGTTCATGGAGGCCTGCATGCTGCTTCTTGCACTGAGCTCTCTGTGTGGGGTTCCCAGGGGCCTCAGCTCCATGGGACCTGGAACCCACTTCATTTAAAGTTCTTTCTCCTTTGCAGAGAAGACGGACGTGGGCAGGAGAGGAGAGGTTCTGTGTTCTGGGCCTGTTTACTTCCATATGGTCTTTGTTAAGAATCCTAAACTTTCTTGTTCTTACTTCAGCAACACTTTTAACAATGTCCTTCTTCTATGTCTTCTGCGTATTACAAAACATCAGCTCCTTCTGGTGCGGTGCCTGTCTGGCAGCATTGTAATGGGTCAGGTCCTGAGTTTCCGTTCTCCTTCACTGGGGGTTGGGACAGGACTCTTTCCAGTTTTAGAATGAGTCTTTTCCTAGCTCCAAGAGCACCTGGTGAAGGCATGATGATTTCTTGAACCCTACTTTCTTTTTTCACTCAAGTTTTAGGGACAGAATTTTGCCTATTTAGAGCCTTTAATATCTTTTGGGCATCTTTCTTTTAGACTAGCTAGCTATAGAATTACTCAAACCTTTCCTGACTTTTCTGAAACTTGCTCTCCCAAATTCCAGGTTATGTCCGATGCCCAACAAATTCATTTTTTGACAGAATCATTCAATGATAAGATGATCACACCTTTCTGTAGTTCCTATTATTTCCAGACATCGCCTTAAATCTATTTTCAGAAAGACCAAGTAGCAGTTCCTTTTATTGCTTTCTCTGTTTGCTGAGGGAAAATCAAATTAAACAAAGGCTTGAAACTTGAGGAAAAAAAGAGCCATTAAGCAGATGACCCAATAGGGCAGGCCTTCATCTCTTTCACGAGGTGCTCAGTGGTGGCTTTGGAATCCATAGAGGGAAGAGCTGCCCATTTCTCGGAGGTGGCAGGGTTACTCAAATTTACTTCCTCCATAATGTTTCTCTGATCCACTTTCCTCTTATTGTCTCCTAAGTTCTGCCCCAAATTCTTTCATGTAAAGCCTCACGGAAACATGTGTATTTTTATTTAACAAGATCACCTGGTGATTCCCATGTACCTTAAAACCTGAGAAGAAACGTTCTAGAGCAATGGTTTCCAAACTTCAGGGTGCACCTGGGTCTTCCAATGGGCTTGTGGGAACTCGGGTGGTGGGCTCCTTCCTAGCATTTCTCATTCAGTGGGTCGGGAGTGGAACTTGAGAATTTGCTTTAAAAAGTTCCCAGGTGATGTTGATTCTGCTGATCTTGGAGCTATATTCTGAGAAACACTTTCCTAGAGGTATCCCATCCCACCAGTGACTAGGAACATTAAGGAGTCTTTGGAATTGGAAATGATTTGATCTGCAGTGTATTATAAATAGCTCACAATGCACAAAGGGGAGATGCCCCTTTTTTTTGCTTTGCCACCTTCTACTATTACCTGCTGGAAGTCTGTCAGTCTAATTTCCCTCTAACATCTCCCAATTCCCATTACCCCATCCTCCCCACCTGTCCTGCCCAGTCCCCATGTAGGAACACACCTGGGGTCTTCCAGGGTCTGTCTGACCTGGCACTGCTTGGGGAGACTTCTCACCTGCCCGGCCTTGGGCTACCTCCCAGGAAGCAAGCCCCAGGACTGTCCCAGGGCTACTCTCCTGTCCCTGGCTCTCCCATCTGCCATGTCCCTCCATGCACAGCCACTGTACAACACATGAGGACAAGGTCGATCAGTTCAGGCTCTGCAGCCACACACCTCTATACCTCATGCACCTGTGTCCTCATTTGCCTCCTTAGCACAGTCAGTTGTCCTGTTTTCAAGAGATTTCTCTCTCGCCCATGGACACATTCTAACAGAAATTTGGCAATTTGACAGGTTTGCTGGGAAGGACCCAGAGCCAGAGTTGGACATTACTGGGAATACTGGGCGGCGCGCCCCCCAGCCAGCAGCCTTGGCAAGCTTGCAGGTTCCTCTGAGGAAGCACCGCACACCCCCAAGCCCCTTGGAAAAGTGGCCTTGTCATGTGCATGTTCTCAAGCCAGTATTTCTAACCACAACTTAAATCATCCCAAAATGTCTAGCTATAAAAAGTTCAAAGTGTGGTTTATTGTAGTCTGACTTGAACCTGCATCAGTGGCGGACTAAGGCAAAGAGACTAGACAGCGCTTCCAAGTCCGCTTTTTAGAGCAACTTCTACTTCCAAGGCAAGGAAGACTGTTTTCTTTATAGAAAAGCACCAGCCCCTCGCTCTTCCTCCCCAAACGGTTTCGTGTAAAACTCCCCCATTTGCCTGCATGAGCAAAACATCTTTAATACAGTTGTATAAATGTGATTTCCTCACTGGCAAATATCACATTTTTGTGGATTTGCAAAAAATAAAACTCCTTTTCCTTTGGCTGAAAATTGCTTTGAAAAGGAAAGGTGGTTTTGGGTTTTGGTGATTTCTTTCCCAAACAGGACATGGCTCTATTCGGTGGTGGGAAAGCAGACAGACACAGTTCATTTGCACCTGTAGCTAAATCGGTTTAACATGAAATTTGGATGAGGAAAGCCATAGTTTACCTGGTAAACTGGTAGAATGTTGTCTTGGACAAAACTCCCCAGTGCCTAGGAAACCATCCTTCATAGAGGAAGCTTCACCACAAACCAGGAACCACCAGGATGTTAGCTGGAGGAAAGAAATGTGTCTATTCTGGCAATTTTGTCTCTATTAAGACTTTACAATGTTCATTGTTTAAGTGATAAAAATAAGTCGTCCCTTTAAACAAAACACTTTGAAGATGAGTCTTACACATACATAACAAGTCCCTTTTTGCATCCATCAAAAGTTTGTTAGCCTCTAAGGAATAGAAATTTCACCCTGGCAAAATAGCCTAAAGATTTTTCCCAAAGCTTATTGCAAATATTTTCATCTACTTTTGCCATTCAAAGGCCCACAGAATTCAAAGTTGTCTACTGTTGGGGAGGAAAAAAATTTTACACCCTACTCTCATTGGTTCCTTTGGCTGGTTTAATAATTAAATTTACACAAGACATTAACAGGAGGGGAAAAAAACAATTTAATTGGTACATATGGATCTCACAGAAACGGAACCTAAAGAAGGCATATGGAACATAAAGCAGGCAGCTTTTATACTTTTCAGACAGAGAAGCACAAAATTTGTAAGGAATTGATAGGACAAAAAACTTTGGTATAGGTGCTTAATTAGTGAAGAATCTCAGCAAAATTTGGGGTTAGGGTAGTAAATTAGTAAAGAAGCAACAAAGTTTGTTTATACAAGCTCTGAGCTCTGAGTTCTCGATACGTGATCTGTAGTGGGAAGAGTATCTATCTCTTGATTTAGGGAGGGTACCTTTCAAATGGAAGATGTCTTTCCTGCTTTCAGGAGGACAGAGAGAGGAGGGTCAGAGTGTACTTCTTGCACCAGCTGTTTCTCAAGTAATTTTAATTCAAAATAATCAATAAACTATGTATGTTGTTAGGTGGGTATAGGAAATACCTGGCGGGGGATGGGGGGAAACTTTGTAAAGTATGTGATTGTCTAACCACTATGCTGTACACCTGAAACTAACGCAAAATAATATTGAATGTAAACCGTAATTGAAAAAAATAAAACAAAATCATCAATAAGCCACTTGGGCATCTTTGGGGGCAGCCTGCCCTGAGCCCCATCACTGCTAACTCAGTCTGTAGTGCTTCACAATGTCCACTAGAGATGGTGCTGAGAACCAACCAGCAGATTCAAAGCAGTGAGAGTTTGCTATTCTACCACCAGCACAGAGTTGAACCTTTTGAAGTAAAACACATCTGTCTTTCCCACTGCCCGGGGTTGATTCCACAGGACTGAGAGAAGATCTTGTTCAAGTGCAAATGTAATTTGCACCTTATTTGTGAAAACCATTAAACAAAGCATTCTGGTTTTAAACTCCTGTGCTAAAACAGAAGCAACTCCATATCCCACCAGTGCACTTACCAGTTTTTCCCCCCTCCCTAAACTGCAGAAGAAAGACTGCTGAAGAAAAGGACAGGGCGTAGAGCTCTCAGCTGTCTGTCTTCCTGGCACGAGTTCGGGAGAGCTCTACATTTCCTCAGACCTGAAATACCTTCTGACCTGGAGGAGCTTCATCTGGGTTAGATGCTGTCAGCACCCAGATGTCCATCAGCCCTGTACTTGGGAAGCTACAAAAATCCAGTTATACAATAAGATACATCCTGGAGGATGTAACGTACAGCGTACATGGTGACTATGCTTAATAATATTGTACTCCATATTTGAAAGTAGTAAGAAAGTAGATCGAAAAAGTTCTCATCACAAGAAAAAAAATGTGTGAAACTGTGCAGTGATGGATTAAACTTACTGTGGCGATCATCCCACAGTACGTGCATGTATCACATCACGCTGTGTGCCTGAAACACATGCGGTGCTGTATGTCAATTATATCTGAATCACAATGAACAAATACTAATGTGTCACTCACAACAGGAAGTTGGAAAGTAAAATGAAATTAAAAGAATGAATGAATTTAAAAAACAAAGAAGCCCATTGGTACAGGCACAAAAGTCAAACATAAAAGCAGCAGTACCCACTCCCCTGCGTACGTGGCTGACATGACCCAATAATTTGGTAAAAGAAATGCTATCACAGTTACACTGGTGTGGTTTTATGTTGTGTGTAGGTATTCATCTAATAAACTGATGTTATTTTTAAAAGCAATTTAATAGGTATTTGAAGTTATCTCAGAAAAGAGAATCTTTCAGACAACAGTGTATTAGAGTGCCCATTTTACTGAACCTGTCAGGAGTGTTCAGTGTTATCATAAAAAACAAGCCTTGCACCCTGACTGGCGTCACCCAGCTGGCTAGGCATCGTCCTGCAAAGTGAAAGGTCGCTGGTTCGATCCCCAGTCAGTGCTCATGCCTGGGTTGTGGGCCTGGTCCCAAGTTGGGGGACAAGCAAGAGGCAACTGATCAATGTTTCTCTTACACATCAATTGTTTCTCTCCCTCTCTTTCTCCTTCCCTTCCCCTCTCTCTAAAAATAAATACATAAAATCTTTAACAAAAAAATAAACTTTGCAAATTGGATATTTGAAAAACGGTGTCTTACTGTTTCAATTTGTATTCTTTAATTTTGAACTTAAGAAATAACATTTGTCAGCTAAAGTATGTCCTTTTTCTGTGACGTCTATGCTCCTGAGAAAATGTAAAGTTGACTTGTGCCCTATATAATTGGGGGAGAGTCTCTGGGGATGAGTGGCAGCTACTGCCCATACCCCCTACACCCCTCCAGTAGCTGACTGAGCTATTTGCTTTGGTTTGCAAGATAAAGGTCGTCTTGAGATTCTTAACTAGCTATTCTGGTTTTTCTATCTTTTTTCTTAACTCATATTTTATTTCCTTCTTAGTTTTGCCCTGTAATAATACAAATGACTAAGAGTTACTACCAGCACCAAGATGATAAAACTGTATCAGTTTACACAGGGGATCCGAAAATTCAGCCTTTTAAATTATTGCAATGTATGGTACTTCACCAAATGCTCTCACCGGAAAAACAGATGCATTGCCTGGGACTGTTACAGTAATGACAGTCAACCTGTGAATACTTTGACCCTGACCTTTCTGTAAATGTCCATGTAAATCTGTTTTGAGACATAAACTCTTCTGGTATCTTTTTCTGGTACCATTCATTAGCATTTTTGTGGTACTTTTTTTCTACTAGAAAAAAATGACAGAGGGCTGTTAAATGGATTTTAGAAGCAATTAAGGTCTTGTTTTGTAATAAAAGAACATTCGCAAACTCTGGAGGCACTTTCCTAGATATTTCCCGGTCCAAATGAAAAGTCAATATTCTGGAAGAAAATCTGTTTTCACCTTGAGAAGAATGTCTTTAAGTCTTGAGCTTACGTTTTATTTTAGTGTTTTGCATTTGGAAGTTTATATTTTTCAGGTAAGTGAAACGAAGAGAAGAGTCTTCAGAATCCTGAGAAAGCCCACACACTCAAAGATGGTCACTTTTTTATTGGAAAGATTCATTACATGGATTTTCCATCTTTAGTTCAACTGGACCTTCCATTTATAAACTTCAAACTCCATTAGTTTGTTGTTATCGTTGGACATTGACGACGTCTTTCCTTCGGCCACAAACATTATATGGGGCCCGATTCTAAGCATCTCCCTTGTAAAAGGCACTTAATTAAACCAACAAACAAACCAGCAGGATAGAGAATTACAGGAGACTTCTCAGAAGCATAGGGACCCAGCATTATAAACAACATGGAAATAGATCATAGAGTCCTGTCAAGTATCCCAAATCTAATTTATGTGGTCAATAATGTAATTCTTTCCATCTCTGCAAGAAACTTCTCCACCACACTCTTGAGACTATAGAGCTTGAGTACAATTTTCCCTGTAGCCACACCCCCATTAAAATGTAACACATGTCTAGAGCAAGCATTAAATCAAAAGACAAAGTACAGGAAATTGTTTTCGTGTGTTGCCCGTGCTTTAAGAGGATGGAAAAGAGGAACCTTTGCAATTAATGCTATCTTAATACTTTGTGGCTCAGTATGAAGAATCGTTCCTATTTCTGGCCTGCTCACTACTCTTTTTGAGATATGAGGCAATCTCACTTCATCCCCACTCTCAGGTAAACCATGAGGTTTGCACCTAGCAGATGGTATCTAAACAGACTTCCTTACATGAAACTGAAAGTGAAGAATATTTATGTGTGCATTCTTCCCATGAATGTAATTAAAACCAGATAGAAAATCTGAGGTGCTACTATAAGTTTTATCTACCTGTACCAATTTCTCAAGAAAAGTAGGAAGCTAATAGAAGAGGAACTATATTCTGCAAAAGCTAAGTGTGCTCTAAGAAGAAGGAAGGAAAGGCACAATTGCTTGTAAAATCACCATGAGGGTCGACGTCCTACTCTCAAGCATAGTGTATCAGACCCAGCACAACAGACGCGGGATCGGTGGTTGAAGGCGAGGGCAGCTCCTCAGCACGGCCCAGCCATGAGACACAGCCTGCCACTGGTGAATCAGGGTCAAGTTCCTTGGTCTCATGGGGTTGGGACCACCTGAGACATTTAGTGACATCTCTGTTTAGGTGAGCATCCAGTTTACCTAAATGGAAGCTCAGAGGCACTGAGTTTGAACTCGTTTTTGGAAAAGAGATTGTACAGGCATTGTTAGTTTGGTGGTGGGCGGGGGTGAGGGGGTCAGTTGTGAGAAAAGAAAAACTACTTAGTGAGACATTCTATGAATTGAAAAAAAGATTGATTTCTGTTCCTTTTATGTATGTAATGCAATTAGATACACCTCTCATGAGATAAATATATATGAATAATTTAAATGACACAGAAGCTCCTTTACTTACAAACTGGCTAGTTTCTGGAAAGTATTCTCAAATTCAGTTGTTTATAAGTCCAAAGTGATTTTATAAAAGCAACTGTTATCCCCATTTGTTGGCAGTGGGCAGAGCCACGGTTCTTAGCCCTGCCTCACACCTTTCTTTATGAGCACAAAAACGTGTAAGTTGAAAGTTTATAAGACATAAGCATCAATACTATAAATAAATGTATAACCCATGTGGTGGTTTCTGAGGGCTGCTGTTACAAATTACCACAAACTGGGTGGCTTAAAATAACAGAAATTTATTCTCTCACAGTTCTGGAGGCTAGACGTCTGAAATTCAGGTGTTGGCTGGGTTGGTTCTTACTGGAGTTTCTGAGAGAGAATCTATTCTATGCTTTCTCCTTGTTTCTGGTGGTTGCTGGCAACCCCTGTGTTCTTTGGCCTGTAAACGCATCACTCCCGTCTCTGTGTCCGTGTTTCATGGAGCCCTCCCTGGGTCTCTGTGTCACTTTGTCACTCTGTGTCCAACCATCCTTTGCTTTTAGGTACATTACTTATTGGATTAGGGCCCACCCTAACCTAGTATGACCTCGTCTTAATCTGATTACATCTGCAAAGACCCTATTTCCAAATAAATTCACACTTCTAGATATTATACATGGGGCTAGGACTTCAATATATCTTTCTTGGCAACACAGATCAACCCATATTACCCATCATCTGCAAAACAGGGCATTTTCATTCAGCTAAAAATATTAAAATTACCCCTGGGCAAGTGAATGAACAAATTTCGAGAACATTATTTATATCTTATACTCTATTGGGAACTTTAAAATATATGCCCATTTAATTTGAGAAACATGCCTATCTGACCATTGATATAATATCAAAGATTTCCATCCATGTACCTTGTTTGTGGAAATGTACCCACTTGCCCTGCTCACACAAACATACACACACGATCATCTCATCCTACACACACTCCTGCATGAGAACATAAGGCAGCTTTACTGCGGTGCTTCTCCTGTTAGGTACATATGCACAAGTACCACCTAAGCATATCTAAAAATGCCCAACCATCTTTGAACACATTTCCCAAGTCAGTATCTGGTGATGGAGAAGGACATTCTTCAATTAATTAGACTCAGAGTGCATATTTATTAAGAAGTGGAGGAGTGGGTCATCAAATGACACATTTCAACTAGTACTCTCTTTCCCCTCTCCTTTTTGTTCCTTTTTAAAAGGTTTTATTTATTTATTTTTAGAGAGAGGGGAAGGGAGGGAGAAAGACAGGGAGAGAAACATCGATGTGAGAGAGAAACGTTGACTGGTTGCCTCTCGTAAGCATCCCAACGCAGGACCTGGACCACAACCCAGGCATGTGCCCCGACTGGGAACTGAATCAGTGACCTTTTGCTTTGCAGGATGATGCCCAGCCAACTGAGCCACACCAGTCAAGGTGTCCTTTTTGTTTCTTGAATGGGTGTCATGGCCAACTATTCACCAAAACTGTTTCTTCTTATCTTGTGCACACACCTAGAAGCCATTTTTAGACACAGAGGTGACCATAGATCTGACTTCTAGCCATTGGAATGCAGGCAGAAGGGGTGGGCGCCGTTCCACGTTTAGCTCATAAAAACCTCCCACATATGTTCCCTCCTTCCTCTGGCTTGTGTCGGACAAGCAGCATCCTTGGAAGCTCTATGTTGAAGTTGGGAAAGCCGCAGGGTGAAAGAAGCCTAGGTTTCTAAATCACTGTCTGGTGCTCACACCCTTCCATTTTGAGCCTTTCTATATCTTGGGGTTATTTGTTACAAGACCTAACACCACCTCAATGTAAATATATTTGCTACAAATTAGGACTTGAGCTCCCATAACTCAGGCTAGCGGCAGGTGAGAATGACGAAAACAGAATGTCGTTACTGCTTGATTGCAGCGCTCTCCCCACCCTACTGAACCCCGAACCTGTGAAGCTGACTACCCCCTTAAATGACTTCCACGAACTGCTGGCTTCTCTTCACCTGACACACGGCCATGCGTACTTCTCCCTTATTTCAGGTCTCAGCCCAGTCTCCTTAACTAGATGGTGAACTTGTTGAAGATGTTTGCTTTGCCTCTTACAGCTTCTAGTGCAGGGTCAGAACTATTGAACATTCAATACATGTTTATCGATCTGTGGGTACATTGATTCTTAATGAAGGCAAGAGAAAATTTTACCAGCTAAATAAGTTTTGGTATTGTTAATGACTACTAAAACTAGTTTAAAAGCCATAAATGAATAAAAATGTAAAACATATGTATAGACTTTAAGAACCATAAATATTATTAAGATAAATTTAAATGACTGTCGATCTCTTCATTCAAGGGGATGAAGGAAGTTTTACTGGATTTTTCTCAGAGTGTCTTTGAGAGACAAATTCATTTTTAGAAACAAATTTATTTTGAACTGAGACCTTTCCATGTGTTTGCCGTCACACCTCTTTTAATTGATTAAATCACAGTTAAAATTAAAGGGAGAGGACCGCACACTATTTCTCAGGTGTGATCACAGGGAATAGGCTCACAAAACTAAACTCAGGCCATCTGTAAATTACTTCCTATTCCTGTATAAATTCTGTTTCACAATTGGGTACAATGCTTATGAAAATAGAACTTAAGTCCAAGTCAGATTAACCTCAGTTTAAATGGTCTGTCTGAGGGCCCATAAGCAGCATGCACTACTAGCAGGTGAATGGAAAGCCAAAGGAATAGTAAGTGAGAATGTGTCCCTGTAGTGGCTGTTGTCTCCATTTTTTCTGCTAATATAAGCTGCTCCCTTGGCTTGAGAAGAAGTTGGAAGACCTGGACTAGACCCATTATAGTATCCTTCTGTCCGCAGACATTGTGGAAACCACAATGGTGACAAGTGGTGGCCAGTGACAAGTGGTGGTCAGGTGACCTAAACTGAGATCCCCTGAAATCGCTCCACCTGAGGTTGATGAGACACAATTTCTCTCCTTTTCTGGTGGCGGATCTGTTAGGCCGAGCTGAGGGCTGCCTTTGCCTATTGCATGGAGAAAGGCCATCTAGAAACAAAATGGGACGAGGGCAGCACAAATAGAAAGCAGAGATGCCAGCCAGAAATGGGAAGAGGTATCATCCTGATAGCATTCAGGAGATGGCGTTGAGTTGCTCGTGAGGTCAATACCGTCCTTTGTCCTGAGTTTGCATTTGTGGGACTATAAAGTCCCATTATTGAGTTAAAGCTAGCTAGTGTTAGATTTTTATCGCGTGAAGTTAAAAGGGAGTTCCTATACACTTGGAGCTAATGTTTTCTTCTCGTACAGGCATGAGACATACTTGGTTCCTGCCACTTTGATTTTCTTCCACCCTCAGTAATCTCACTTTTGCTATTGCTCTATTTTTTTGAATTGTTTTACAACAAGATCTTTAAAGGTATGTTGTGTACTACATATGTATGATAGATGTTCTGGAAGATTGAAAATAATATTTTTTGTATCATGGAAATATATAAATATCTATGGACAATCTACCTAAAATTCTGACTTTTCTACCTCAGCACTCTGTGTCACAAGCCACTCCATTTAACAAGCTAGGAAATGGTTTGCAAAGTAGAGTCAGTAGAATTGTCCCTACTCCAGGGGACATTTTTATTGTTTCAGTAAAAGAATATTTGTTTGGTACCTAAAACAACTTTTAGTCTTCTTTCTAGTATCCTGTAAAGATTGGAATTCTGGGAAATTGCCAACATAGCATCTTCCAGGATTTTTAAGTAGTTGAGAGCCAATTATACAGAGAAACAATAATCACTGAATTTAGAATTAGAAAACCTCAGGAACACATTTGGTTTTCAGTGAAAGAAACTCCACTGATCTCAAAACAAGTTCAACAACTCTAGTTTAGTTGCAACTAATATTAATCATATCAATTGCTAAATGATATCCACAGAGTAATTTACCATGGGAATGCAACCACTTCTAATGTGTGAATAGACTTAAATATTTTTATTCCAATGTCTTCATAGCCTTTGTGCTACATGAACACTGATACATTGCAGGGGAGGGATGATTGTTACTATCTAAATATCCATTTTCCAAATCCCTATAACTAAGAGTTTAAGAATAACCAGTAGTCAGCATAACATGAAAATATTTACCAGTCAAACTCTCCGTTAATAATACCAGTCTCCACCAAAAGATCCCGCCCAGGTTCACACTGGTGTCTATTTTCCTTCTTCCGGTCCTGATGTCTTTTTCAGTTCCAGCATGAAATTGCAAACCTTATAAATGATGTAGTGTTTTACAAAGGTGAGAGAAGTATTTTTTTTTAAGAGAACTGCTGGAATCACATGGAAAGCTATGAAAAAATGAGAATCTAGCAGAATTAATGCATTAGCCACTGAAGAAGACAAATAAATATAGAGAAGCAAAATAAAATGATTTGGATATCAAAATAAAATAACATTGATCTTTGTAAAAACTAATGGAACTCTTGAATATTTTTGAAAAGTAAACCTCTGTATGCCACTTGTAACCAAAAATGTTATTTTAATCCATTCTGAGTACATTCTAATAAGAATTGAGATATAGCTAAATTTTAAAAATAATTTAAGTTTTGTATAATAAATGCAAAATATTTTTATATTTTTAGTTTTATTTTCTTGAGACCAATTTGCAAGCAAATCATACGTTTCCAATTGACTTTGAAAAATTTGTCTCAACTTTAACTAAATTAATTTTAAGTGACCTTTACTTGGTTCCAGTTTGTTTTTTTTTTAGTAATAAGGATCTTTGTGCCTCTCTGACGGCCCTCATCATATTGTGGTGTTTCTGTGTTTCCTGTACCAAGCTATGAACTCTTTAAGGGTAGGTACCTTCTTTTTTAAAAATATTTATTGAATTTATTGGGGTTACCTTGGTCAATAAAATTATATAGGTTTCAATTGTACAATTCTACAATACTTCATCTGTACATTGCATTGTATGCTCACCATCCAAAGTCTAGTCTTCCTCCACTGCCATTTAACCCGTTTACCCTCTTAGACCTGCCCCCGATCCCGTCCCACTGGGATTCGCCATGCTGTTGACAGTGTCCATGTGTTTTGGGGGGGTTTTATTTGCTTAATACCTTCACCTTTTTCACCCAGCCCCCCGCTCTCCTCTCCTCCGACAACTGTCAGTCTGTTCTCTGTATCCATGAATCTGTTTCTATTTTTCTAGTTTATTTTGTTCATTAGATTCCCCATATAAGTGAAATCACGGTATTTGTCTTTCTCTGACTAGCTTATTTTGCTTAGCATAATACTCTCTAAGTCATCCATGCTGTAGCAAAAGAATATTTCCTTCTTTTTATGGCTGAGTAATATTCCATTGTGTAAATATACCACAGCTTTTGTTATCCACTCACGTCCTGATGGGCACTTGGGTTGCTTCCAAATCTTGGCTATTGTAAATAACACTGCAATGAACATAGAGGTACTTATGTTCTTTTGAATCAGGGTTTTGAGTTCTTTGGATATATCCCCAGAAGAGGAATCATTAGGTTGTAGGCAGTTCCGTTTTTAATATTTTGGGGAAACTCCACACTGCTTTCCACAGTAGCTGCACCAGTCGGCATTCCCACCAACAGTGCACAAGGTTTGCCTTTTCTCCACATCCTCAACAAGTACCTTCTTTAATTCATGTTTGATCCTTCTAATGGCCACCTGTGTACCTGCTCATAATGTTGACAGAACAAGTGAATAGATGAGAGGATAAATCTAATGGGTATTCAGCACCTACCTTGTCAAGGACCCTAGAATTTCCATTTAAGATTGATGTCCTGCACCCTAGAAGTCTAAGTAGTCTATTTCCAGAGGTGTGAATCTGAACCAGATTGTTTCTTAAAGCCCTTAAAAGTTACCAATACCTAATCTATTTTGCATTTGCCTTCCTTTGAAAGTATAATCATTAGATATATTTTAAATATAGATAATCATCAAGTCACATTAAAAAAAAAAAAAACAGGTTCCCGAGATGTCCAAAGAAATTATTCACTCACAAAACCATCTCTTATCACTAACAAGGGACAACTTTTACATGGAAAACCAACAAGCACATCTTCCAAGAGTTACAGTACATGCTTGAGAATGGTCTAGCATAGATTCTAAGATAAACTGCTGCCAAAAAGGTCTTGGGACAGTCCAGTAAGTGGCTAGGAAGCTGGCTGAACTTGAAATGAGGTTGGTACACTCAGCCTGCAGTTGCCAACATGCCTCTTTGATTCACCTAATGGAAAGTAACCCCAAAAGGGGCCTTCTCTGGCTGGCCTGGAACTATATGGCTCAGACTAAACACATTAAATTCATTATAGCAAATTGGTCTTTGGCCCCTGGTGGCTGCAGGGATACAGAGGGGACAAAAAGCCCTGCTGCTGTCAGGACGTTGGAAATCTGCCACTGGAGATACAAATGTAGGTGGGGATGGATTTTCCAGAGGTTCAAAAATGGGAGTCATTATCCAATTAAAATAGATTGACTTAATGGCTTAGAGGATGATATAATGTGCTGGCCGAGAGACCCACAAAGGGCTTTTGTGAGCTTGAGCAACTGCTCTGGAAAAGCATCCCGGGACTTCCATGCAGGGCCATGCAGTTCTGCGTTGGGAGCTCTGCGTTTGGAGGTGTTTGAAGCCCACCTGTGGGCCAGTATTAACAAGAATACTTTACATTACCACTCTGCCCTAAAGAGGGAACAATGAAAGGTGACATCATGCAATTCCATTTATTGATCACCTACTATGTGCCAGGTGCCTTGCTAGGTACAGGGCTGGGACATGTCTTAAAGTGCTCCGAAACCTGGATCAGGCTTCTGAAAAGAGCAAAGAGCAGGAGTATTTGGATATGTCTGGTTCAGCCAACTCCTACACCAGTTGTCCATTCAGTTCAGATGTTTATTTGGAGGAAGATGGGGAGGCAGCGAGCAGAGAAGCTGAGTCGCAGGCCTAGGCACAGTTAGAAAAAGTGAAGGATATTCACAGAGTTGTGCAACCATTGCTACAATCAATTTTAGAACACTTTCATTGTTCCCCAAAGAAATCCCATGTTGGAGGAATGATGTCAGCAGGATGGCAACACAGGTTGGTCCCAGCTTCTGTCTCCCTCACAAGACCAACTAATAACTCTCTATAGACAATACACCATTGTGAAAATCCCAGAACAAAGGAGTGAGGTTGAAGCAACCCCCTGGACCACAGAGACCAAGAAGGACCACATTAGAAGGGTGAGAAGAGTGGTTTCACTATTGAAGGAAACCACTCTTGCTTCCTCCCTCCTTCCCCTCCTTCCTCCTTCCTCCCTCCCTTGGCTGGCACAGCACCACATTAAGACAGCCCCCTTGGGCCTACAGTTTGTCCGGTGGGGAAAAGAGAACCCAAGGTGGACATCCAACTTCCCCAGCACCTCCTGGTAGGTGTCCCACTAGGGTGTTGCCTCCCGGGGATCCCTGAGGGAATCTGCAGGACTCGGCCACTGGGAATGAAATGGGAACAGAGAAGGAGAGTGACGCTTAGAGCAACCAGCACTCAGACCTGGCAGACAGTGTCACTGTTGGCAGAGGGGCCAGCCTGTGGCTCTGCCCTTCTGTAGAGCCTAGTTGGTGGCCCTGTTTATCCAGAGCACTTAGTTGGGAGTTTTGCTTGATTTGGGTCTCTAGTTAATGGGCAATATTAGCCATAAAGCCATAAAGCCTGTTCTATGGTTGTGCCCTGACAGAGAAGCAAGCTTGAAGCCCTACCCGATGGCTGAGGTTACCCCTAGTTTCTAGTCCTACTCCCCGAGGAAGCTGGCCAGAGAATTCTGGCAAGAGTGGAGCCCACCCTCCATACCCCTCTGGCAGGGAGCCAGGCTGCAGTCTTGCCCAGCTGCTGATCAGAGCCTCTCACCTTGCGTGACCTGAGAGCCTGAGCAGTGACTGTGGGCAGCCTCAGAGACCAGCCAGTGGTTCTGTCCAGCTGTGAAGCACAGCCTACAGCCCCACTCAGCAGCAGAATCCACCCACATCCCTGCCTGATTGCTGAACACAGCCGGTGGCCTCCCTCAGGCTGGGAGCCTGGACAGTGACCTCTCCAATCTCACTGCATAGCCTGCAGCCCCACCCTACCAGAGCTCAGACAGGCTGCGCCCATCTGCCGCACACCATACCCACCACACCCAACTATGGGATAGAGCTGGAAACCCTGCCTGACCAGAGAGCGCAGTCAGTGACCTGCCCGGCAAAAGCACAGGCCTGTCCGATCCCAAAGCCCAGTCTGGAGTCCAGGCCAGTTATGGGTCCCAACCAGGGGCAGTACCCTGCCACAACCAAAGGCTGCTCCCTTGCCAGACCAGAGGTGATCACAGAGTCCATCTGACCACAAAACATACCAGGGGCCCCACCCCATCAAGGAGCTCCCCCAGAAGCCCCTCTTGAATGCAGGGAAACCACTCAACCTTTAGAGGACATGCAGTAGCATCTTCCCCCAACCTCAGGGCATGGGCAGCAGCCTTGCCCAACTGGAGATGCCGATCTCAAGCTGTGCTCGCCTGAGGGCACCATCAGCTGAACAATCCACTTCTCCAAGCTGTGCTGACTAGTGAAGTTCTTTCCCTACGGACGCCAAACTGGACCCCTCTCTTAAACCACTCACAAAAAAATGAACTCAAAATGGATTACAGACATACATGTGAGACCCAAAATAATAAATCTCCTAGAAGAAAACATAGGAAAAAATTTCTTGACATTGATCTTGGCAATGATTTTTGGGATAGGACAGCAAAAGCCCAAGTAACAAAAGCAAAACTAGCCAAGTGGGATCACATCAAATTAAAAAGCTTCTGCACATGAAAGAAATGATCAACCAAATGAAAAGATTAACCAATGGAATGGGAGGAAATACTTGCAAACCATTTATCTGATAATGGGTTAATATTTAAAATATATAGGGAACTCAAGCAACTCAACAATAACAAACAACTCAATTTAAAAATGAGCAAGGGACATGAAGAGACCTTTTTCCAAAGAAGACATATATATGGCTAAAAGGTACATGAAAAAGTGCTAAACATCAGTAATCATCTGGGAGAAGTGAAACCAAAACTTCTACAGAATGTTGTTATTGAACAGACAACAGATAATGAGTATTGGTGAGGATGTGGTGAAAGGCGAACCTTTGTACGCTGTTGGTGGGGACGTAAATTAGTAGAGCCGCTATGGAAAGCAGTATGGAGGTTCCTCAAAACATTAAAAATAGAACTATAATATGACCCAGCAATTCTACTTATGAACGAAATAAAAATTGCAATCTTAAAAATATATCTGCACCCCCCCATGTTTATTGCAGCATTACTTACAATAGCCATGACATTGAAAATACCTAAGTGCCCATGGACAGATCATGAATAAAGAAAAGGTGGTATACATGTATACAATAGATTATTTAGCCATAAAGAAGGAAATCCTGCCATTTGCAACACATAGATGAACCCTGAGGGCATTATGCTAAGTGAAATAGCCAAACAGAGGAAGACAAATACTGTATGATTTCACTTAGATGTGAAATCTTTAAAAACTGAACTCATAAAAACAGAAAGTAGATTGGTGATTGGCAGGGGAGGGGTGGGGGAGAATTGCAGGGGGGCTGGCAGGAAGTGGGTCAAGGTGGTCACAGGATACACCTTTGTAGTTATAAGATAAATAAGTTCTAGGAATTGAATGTAAAGCGTGATGATTATAGTTAACACTGCCGTATTGTACCCTTGAATGTTGGGAAGCTGGACTAAGAGAATGGATCTTACAAATTCTTGCCACGAAAATGATGGTAACTCTGTGAGGTGACAAACGTGTTAACTAATCTTATTGTGGTGATCGTTTCACAATAACATGTACATCATGCATGACATTGTACACCTTATAAACTCACATAATGTTATATACTAGAACAATCTCAAAGCTGGGCGGAAAAGTTTCTCCAAGAATTATTAAACACGATATATGGGTCAGACTGCCAACTAAATGTAGCCTGAACGCAAAGGAATTCTACTGAAACAGAGCATAGAAACTAGTAACACAAATCCCTCGACTTTAAGGGTGGTTGAAGCAGGCTGCCACGAAGGTCGGGAAACCTCCCATACACGGGTGCGTGGGGCAAGGCCATCTTGAACGATGTGTGCGAGGAGCTAGGAGCTGCTCATCAAGCTTCTTGGAGTTCGCCTCAGCCTCTTGAAACTAGTTCTGTTCAAGAGTAAAAGTCAATACAAGACTTCCGTGTTCTACGTGTAGCTTTCCTGGGATAAAGTGCAATTTCAGGGTGAGCATTTCACCTAGAAGGAGCAATGAGTAAGTCCTCAACTGCTCCCGTTCCAAAGGGCTGCTGCAAACCCGGGGCATAGAAGCCACATAACAGCACATCTATTCATGTATTAAACTCATTCTTAATTTTTATCTCGAAAAAGAAATTTTTAGTTACCTTACAGAAAATCCAATTAACAAAAAAAATCAGTAAAATATAGAAATACAAATTTATATACAAATAATAAGCAAGATTGCACATACACAAAAATGTAAGCTAAAATTTTGCCTATAAACTTCCTCGCAGCTGAGGCCAAAAAAAGCAACACAATTGGTCACATTATCCTCCTGTTGGAAAGGAGGAATCAAATCATTTTGGTAAAGAAGAAAAACCAATCTTTTGGATTCTAGAAAAAATTTCTGACATGGCATTTTGTCCATAAAGCACTAAGTGATGTAATGAATGATCCTCATATCATTTTTTATAGCAAATGAAAAAACAAACACTATCCAAGACAGCAAGTCTTGCTAAAAGCTAAAAGACTACAATTGAAGCAAAATTTGAAATGGGTAAAGTAGTCTGCATGTCAACAGTCTAATCTGAGCCAAAGTTAGAACTCAGAGAAGTAAATGAATCCTTAGAAAATTAGACAGCTTAACACTTCATTCGAGAGATCTCATGCTTTTTTCCTCTCTTCCCACAGCACTTAGAGTTCCATCAGTACCTCCGACAACACACAACGATTTTCATACAGGCAGGGCAAAGACGATGGAAAGGCACTGTCATATATTCTCAAGGTGAAGCCACTGCACCAAGAGACATCTCACTTTCCCCACATGGCAACTTTGGATCAGGTAGATGGAAGGCTATTTATAAATTAATCTACAAGTTACTATTTAATAAACATGGTGTCCTTGACATTGAATGGGTGTTAATGAAAGGAATGACAGCTTCTTCTGAGCCCAGAATATGAAACAAACCAACCGAATAAATATGTTCTTTGTTACCACTAAGAAAGTACATGTGTGGGACAATTTTCAGTCATCTTTTTTATGAGTCAATCCATTAAATTTATAATGTGGAGGAATGGAGAAAAAAGAGCATCAACTTCAGTCATGGGAGTTTGGACTTGACCATAATTTATGAAAAAGTTCAGGCCACAAAAACCTCTCTTTAGCTTACTTAAGAGATCTGCCATCTTCCTACTAATTATTTTTCTCTTATTTTGTTCCTTATATGCATGGAGCTAAGAACCTAACTAACCACGGAGGATGTGACACTGAACAGCCCACAGTGCAGAGGCGCCCAGCTCACCAGGTGGAAACGGATGTATGGGGGGGCGCTTGCACTGTTTCTCTCAATTCCCATTTCCCCCCAACACCAAGCTCCTTCTTCTGAGGAAGCAAGTCCTCATTCCACCCTGCTTTGCACCAGACACACTCCCTTCTAATTGTCATGTAGAAAGAAAAGGGTTGGCTGGCCATTCCATGGGTAAGGGAAGAAGAGATATGAGCGGGGTTTCCATTCCGATTCGTAAGTTGGATTTTTCTATAAGAGGTAAAAAATTCCAGGTGTCTGTCACGATTGAAACCTAACTTTCTCCTGAAAACCTTAAGCAAGTCACAAATGAGATTTCCCCTAATTATATAACATTGTGTTTCTTGTCATTTATCCTTATCTGAATTACAAGAGAAACATGAGGCAAAAAAAAAGACTTCCATGATCACCACTTTTACCCAATTCTGATGGTTTTTCTCCTGACTGGGAGAGAGAGGCTGCCGTCCTAAAACATGATTGTCTCAACATATCCTTGAAAATTATACTGTTCTTTGAGCCAGCAACCATTCTCCTAAGAGTTTATTTCAAGGAAATTATCAGATGTTTTACAAGGATATCTATCCTAGAATTATTCATAATGGCTAAAAACTGTCAAACAATGCAAATGTTTACAATATGAAATTAGGTAAATTATAGGCCGTTATTCTCATGAAACACTTGTAGCCAATTAAAAAAAATCATGTTGTGGAAAAATATTTGTTGACATGAGAAAAATGGACTAGGTAGCTTGCTAAGTGAAAAAGCAGACTATAAAACCCTGTTTGATAAATATTACTATTATTTTGACGATAGTTACATATCCCTGGGAAAAATACTGAAAGGATCTACCATAAAAAGCTTAATTTGCATTAATCTCAGAATGATACAATTACAGGCATTTCTGATTTGCTTGATGTTTTTCTTTTGTGTTTTTTCATGTGTTCCAAGTGAGAAAAAAAAATTCCCTACAGCTGTACCTGGGAGCCGGACCGGCTTCCATAGCTGGACCGCAGTGTCCTCCTGCGGCGCATCGGTTCACACCTTCCTCTGTGACTGCAATGAAGCGAGACAAGCACAAGCCCATTCTGTAAACACGCCTGAGACAGACAAAAACAAACAAACAAAATCATGCAAATCGCAAACATAAGTGACCGCAGGGTCCTTGCCAATTACAGCGTTAGCCCGCTCTGTTCTTCTACCTCCTCGATAAACGCCATTAAGGTACTCAAAGAATTTCACTTCTCCCACTTCCTGATGCACCCAAACTGTGCAAAACCACACATTCTTGAACTCTACCCCAAATCAACTAACACAAGCTTAATCCGATCGCAAGCCCTGGTAGCAGCACCCTCTTACTGCCACGGTTCCCAGGGGCCTCCCATGCTGTAGTAAGCTCGCCAAATCTAATTTTGATTTACTACAGGTCTGTTCCTAGTGGCCATTGGCCAAAGATGGTCATTGACATTGTTGTATGCAGGGAGCATGTATTCTTTTGCAATTGAAGAGAAACATATTTAAAATTGAAATTACATGATCTCGAGTGACTTTGGACCTCCAAGAAAGGAGGTTCTCACTTTTGTAACCAGCCAGCCTTACAGCTGACCACAGGAACGTAGCTCCTCAGGTGTGATCGGCTTGGGGAGCCATCAAAGGTACTCTAGGCACACATGATGCAGTTTCTCGACAGCAGCACTGTTGATATCTGAGACTGTTAATTCTTTGTTGTAGGGGGTTGTCCTGTGCATTGCAGGGTGCTTCTCAGCATTCCTGGTCTCCACTCACTGTCAAAAATGACTCCTGACAATTTCCTCTGGGAGACGGGAGGAGGGGCAAAATTGCCCATGGTGGAGAACCATTGAGGTAGAGGGAGGGCAACGGAAAGAGGAAATAGCCTAAGAGAGTTCCTAGAAGGCCTGGGTTCGGTCCTCTGCCTCTGTGGGCCATGAACTCTTCATCCTAGAGAAGAAATCGTCATTCTTGCCCTACCTACCTCATGAGGATAGTGTGGAGAAGTGCCAGAAAAGATAAACAGGCTAGCAAGTAGCTAAAGAGATAACTATTTGGTCAATAAAAATCTATCAATTGCCTGCCGAATACACACGAGGTCTGTCCATAAAGTATCCAGCCGTGTAATATGAAAAATAGAGACATTTATTGAAGAAGGTACAAGATACAAGAAACATTGTACACAGGACAACGATGCCTCAGTCCCCTTCAAAGCAGGCACCTTGGGACCTCACACAGTTCTCCCAATCACCATCAGTTTCCTGATATATTTTCCTGAATCTCATCAACGGTATGAAATCTCTTCCCTTTCAAAGGTGATTTTAGCTTTGGGAAAAGCCGGAAGTCACAGGGCACCAAATCTGGGCTGTAGGGGGGCTGAGTCACCTGGGCGATTTGATGTTTTGCCAAAAAACTCTGCAGGAGACATGATACATGAACAGGCCTGCTGTCATGATGAAGCTGCCAATCACCAGTTACCCAGAGCTGCAGCCTTCTGAATCATCCAAATAGTTTCCACAGAGGAATGTTCAAGCTTAACGCAAAATTTGATGCAGATGTGTTGTTCTACTGGCTCATTCACTTTGAATGTGATGGCCACACAGTACACAGGCTCACTCAATGGCATCTACCGCCCCCACTGACTAGTACAGTGAAGTTGTCATTGTTCACACCTGCACATTCCAGTGTGCTCTCCTTGGCTGCCAGGTTACGGTACATCAATGTCATGCAAAACATTTTCGTTTTATCAGCAATGGCTGGTCCTCTTCCAGACAGACCTCATACATAGCGTTCTAGGACTACCATGAAGTTCCAACTGGTGAAAAGGTACTGAACCCTAAGTCTGACTAAATGAACTCAGAAAAATGACAAAATGACATTATTAAGGATCACTTAAAATAATATGCATAGCAGCAACAATAATGATTCTCTCAGAAATAGTCATATAATTAACATAAGTTTATTTAATTTGGAGCTGTCTAATGCAGCTTAGTAGGGAAAACCCATTTTCATCCACAGAAGTTTTTAAAAAATCAAATCATTTGTCCTCAAAGCAACCTTTAATGGAGCTTTTCCTATGTTGGCATCAATTTTAATGCAGAACTTTGAACTGAAGTGAGCTGGTTTTGACTCATTCTTGACTGATGCATCAACTCAGAAGGGAAGAAAATAAACCAAGAGAAATTTAACACAGTATGTTAATTGATACTTACATGCTGACAACAATCATTTCTGGGGTCTCTAAATGAACCAGGATAAGAGGGCAATGGTTGAAAATGAAGAAATGAGGAGTCACAAAAAATAATTTGAATGGCTTTTAAGAAAAGGATAAAAGCCCAAGTCAATAGATGTAACGATGACTCAGTGCTACTGGCGTAGGTTTACTAGTGAGCTGCCCATCAGGTTTTTAAAAGGTATTCTAAATAATGAAGCTAGCCTTGAAGCCTTCATGAAATCGTGGGTTTCTCATGTTTTCTTTCTAAACATGGTGGTTTTTATTTTTCTTTTCTGTTTTCTGAAAAATAGAAATCAGCTGTTTTCATTTATGAACACTTCCTTGAAAAATGTGTTATCCGTGACCTTTTAAACCACCTCTTAAAAAACCAAATGGAATACTTGCCCTTTGCAAAGAATCAGATGTTTCTTATCTCACTTTTTAAATATAAAAATGGAACTGGGCGGGGGTTATAAATAAGGTTGCACAAAATTGAGATGCCAAGATTAAAATCTGTCTCTACATGGTTATTGAAGGCAGTAATTACCACGGGGAAAATAAGACAGTTCAAAAATGGATTTCAGAGTTGAAAGATGTTTTATTTAAGCTGTGTAAGGGACATCGGGCATCACCTGGTCCCAACAGGTAATTGTTTGAACTTCAGGGGCTCTTGGATACATTCCAGCTAATTAGAAGAACAAGCCTGGTGAACTGACAGCTGTTACAGGGCTGGTCCGGGGCTGAAGGCATCACGGTCCTGCTTGTCCCAGCTGTCCTCCTACTTGTCACCTGCTAAGGCACCCCTGGGCTCCACATCCCACAGAAACTGCTCCCCAGCACAGGAACTGGGTATTATTTTCCTTCCTTCTCAGTCCTTCTTGAACTTTCACATTTTCCCACATAGAAGATTTGGGCAGCAATTACAGAATAAATGAAATAAAGAGAAAAGGATCTGTGATAATTTCAAGATATGGGGTGGCTTTTAGGAGGAAAATCTCATCATTTGATATTTGTATCTAAATACAAAGCTCCATTATAAGCTGACTTAGTTTTACCATCTTTCCTTCACATTCGTTTCTAAAGAAAACACTCCCGTTTGCAAATGAGTTGTTTGGGTCAGTATTGTATGCAGTAGCTCATGCCTCTCTCTTTTTTTTTCTTTCTTTTTATTGACACTATTACAATGGCCTCTCTCTCTCCTTATCAAGTTGCCTGCGACAGTGGGCTCCAGGATACTTTAATTTGGGATTGTTTTCAGAGCTGAGGCACTTCCCTGCTTACTTCTATCCCAATCAAAGATAACAAAAAGTAAGGAAATGTGCTGTCAGTTACAGCCTCGTGCTGAGGTTCCACCTGAGTCAGTCTTTGTGTTCAGACACTCCTGCCTTGTGTGCATTTTCTGTGGCACTGTGTCCTTACATTGACAGATTAGGATAAACCTAGAGGATAGATTCCTCATTGCAAGGATAATTAAATAATAGAGAGAGGGAAAAGCTGTATTCTTGTCCCCCAGAAGATGGCAAGAGTAGGAGAGATTCTTAGGCATCTGGAAAGGTTCCCATGTGTCTGTCTGGCTATCTGGGATGCCACTTCCCACCCTGGAGTGACCTTAGCACTTCCTATAGGTGAAGTGAGGGAGTCCCGTGTTTCTGATACTTAAGAGGGAGGTGGTTGAGAACTCTGAGCATCTTGTAATGTTACTCATTTCACGGTGGCATGGACTGTACTCAACTTGATTATCAATCTATCTATATATTAGAATATCCTGAAGAGTTCTTTAAAAATACATAGGCCTGTGACCCAGAAAGTCTGATTTAATTAGTCTGCAGTGAGCCTATCATATTTATTTTTCAAGAGATCTTTAGGTGATTCTCACATTCATTCAAGATTGAGCCCTGGCTGGGTGGCTCAGTTGGTTGGAGCATGGTCCCATATACCAAAAGGCTGGGGGTTCAAGTCCCACTCAGAGCACATACCTAGGTTGTGGGTTCAGTCCCCAGGCAGGGCACATATGGAAGGGAACCAATTGATATTTCTCTCTCTCTCCTTTCCTCTCTCTCTAAAACTGATAAACATATTTTTAAAAACAAATGAAAAAAAGAAAGATGGAGTACCATTGAATTAGACTCTGGATCCCTGTCTGATCTACTGAATTAGAAGTTCTTGTGGTGAGGGGGGAAAGGTCCTTAGCAATCTGTGTTTGCCAAGCAATCCCAGAGCTCTGATGTCAGCAAAGAATTTGCAGATTCAATATTTATTAGGTTCTTTCCCTAATCCTGCTTCATGGCAGCGAGCCATGACGATGTTTTCTCCGTCATATGGATGACGATTCTGGCCCAGAGAAGTTAAAATGATTTACTCAAGTTCATCTGGCCAGAAGTGACAGTTTGGGCCAGGATTTCTGCCCCCATACCCTACACCCTCTGCTGCTTAATACATAGAATATCAACCACATAGGTGTATGGTAGCTCTAGTTCTTGGCTAGGCTCTTCATAAGTACTTTATTTCATTATATTTCCAAGCCCTCTTTGTTGATAGATGGCAGAGATTCCCCTAAAGCTGTGTACCCCATCAACATTCCTAGCCTCCTTCTGAATTTTCTTTTTCCCCTTTGCACTACCTAGCACACTATACATCTTAACCATTGCTTATTTGGCTTCTGTTCCTGGAGATGCCTTTCCTGCCACTGATGGCTGCCACACAAAGCTACAGCTTGGGCTTCTCCCTCTAAGAGAGAGGGCCCAGGAAGCTACACTGGGAAGAGCCCACTCAGTGTGCACGATCTCCAACCTTAGTCACAGGCTCTCTAACTGCACTCAATATGCTCCTGTTGTATGCACAATGTGTGAGATGTAGGGGTAGAAACACAGAGGAGAGTCCCTGCCTCATTGTCTCGTTTATTGTCTGTCTCCAGCACTAGACACATGTGTTGCTCACTCCTTTATTCCCAGCACCTGGAGAAGGTCCTCAGGAAATAGTTACTGAATGAATAAATAAATGCTTGAGACACTGGAAGCCTTTTCATCTCTACGTAGCAGACTATGTCTAATTTTTCTTCAACGTGCTGGCCCCACAATATTCCCTAAGTCACTCAGTGGCCAATCTGGCCCAGTTTCTAGCCTGTGTTGCCTTTCTTATGATTTGTTAAACACAATTCTCTTCTGCTGTTGAGCTAGCTTTTCAGTTTTATGACCGCAATGTAAACAACACGGAACTGTCTTTCATTGCTTACCTCCATGAAAGAGCGCCAACAACACTATACCAAAGCAGGGAAAATGCAAAAGTGTAAGACCTTCCTGAATACGTATTTGTGCCATGGTTTATTTTTCCTGTCCTGTATTGGGCTCTGGAGACCAGCTCCTTCCAGAAGGAGGCCCAGGACAGGAGCTTCATACACCACAGCTTTGAAACAGCAGGAGGAGAGGAGAAGTGCCTTTGGCCTAGTGGGGATGTGCGGTTCTGTTTTATGAAAAGACAGAACTAATGTCAGTTAGGAAAGTAGTTTATTTTCTCTAGAGGTTATATTGAAATGTTTTCTGGCATTTCATTTGGTGATAATGAAAATGGCAAAAACAAATGTGCATTAGTCTATTTTATTTGAGACGGGATCAAAGATTGCTCCAACGTGCTGGACACACCATGGGCTTACAAGCCGAAATGATGAATAGCTAAGTAGGAAGCTGATGCAAATACCCAATCAGTACGTATGATCTGAGTTCCAGGAAAAGAATTTCCAATCCCTTTCATTCTACTGCACACTATTATCTGTGGAGATTGCCAAACGAAGAAAAAATAAAATACAAAGCCTCCAAACTGACCCTTGAACACACCCTTACATAATAGGTTTCCTTCCACCACCAATAATGCATCCTCAGAGGACCCTGGACCCACATTCCTACAGACAGTGCTTGACATTGATTGATTGCTTACTAATATATTTTCCAAGCTACCTGACTGAATGTTCTTACCACAAATCTGGCTCAAAATCTAGCCAGTCCTATTGAGTCATCTCCCGTGACTATTCCCATCTGCACCCTGCACTTTGCTCAGCTGATATTATTTCAGTTGGACTTCCTAGTTCACTTTTGGGGATTAATGTGATGCTCCGTAAATGCTCCTGCTACCTGTTCCATGGACTCCAGATAGTGCCTCCTCAACTTCTGAGGGTAGAAGCTCTATGCCTCCCTGTCCTTAAATCTCTAATAGCCTGCATACGACAGGAACACAGTGAGTGCGGCCAGAGGGCCAGGGCAGCCCAGTTCGCCAGAATTAGGACCATGCAGCACTGAGTGGGCTTCTCCTGGAGAGGTGCCTGGGGCCTCTAACTTAAAAGGAGAAGCCAAGCTGCTTCCCCAGATTTGCGTGGCTCTGCAGGCACCAGTAAAGCTGTTCTGCAGTGAGAGGAGGCAGGTGGCATAGTAAATGAGAAGGAGCTCTCTGCTCCGAGGCCAACAAGAAGGCAGCTCAGGCCCCTGTCCTTCCTGACTATTTTTCCTTTACCTTGATAGTCAGAGAGCATAAATCTGGAGGACTGCGTTAGGTCCCCAATTGCTGTGTTATCGTACTTTTCCACAATCCTTCCACCTTTCCATTTATTTTTCCTTCCTTCTTTTCACCTTTCCTGACTCTCCTTTCTTCACCTACCCTGGCCCTTCTTCCTTTCCTGTCATCACCATTCATGGAGAGTTGCCCACAAGGCTTTGCGTTGAATACTATGCAGAGTCAAAGCCATTACCACCTCTGAGACCAAAGGAACAGAGGGGTCTGAAACCCAGAGAAAACTATGGGCATGGAAGAGAGAGGCTGCCCAGCAGGATCTGTGGTCTTGTGTATTACACGTGGAGGTCAGCTTGCTCCTTATCTCTCTATCTCATGGACAACTTTCCAGAAAGCTGCATGGGGTGGTAAAATCCAGTGGAAATGCTAGGGTATGGGATGGTGAATCCTGCTTGGATTCTCCAAATGGTGGTCACCATCAGGATTCATTTATAAACTCTGCTTTCCACCTGCAGCTCTCCAGGAATATTCAGGATAGGGACTCTCTAAAACATCTCACTTCTCACAGTCAGGCCAGTAGGAGAGTTGTTATTAATGAGGCCAGGCCTACACTTACCAGAGATAAAATCTAAAAAACTTGGAGAACTTAAAATTTGTAATATTATTTAAAATCTCAGCTTCTGGTGTTCATTTATTGAAAACTGTAATGCAAATCACATCTATAAGTCAGACTATAATGTAAATCTTGGAAACTTAATGATCGACATTTTCTGGTATTTTGAATAATAGGGTGAAATGACTAGGTCCCCTCACCCAGCACTTCATTCTGTCTTCTCCTTGCCTGACATCTTTATTTCAAGTCGGTCGTTCTGGACTTTCAGAAGCATAGGTCCTAACTTCAATGATCTTTGTCAAATAACGTGTCTAAAGCAATTCATTTCTAAATACTGATACAAGTAGATTTAAAACCAATTTAAAGAGAGAAAAAAGCTATACCCTCAGCATTTAGCTGTACAAGTGAAGATAGAGGAGTAGGCATATACCATGAAAGCCAAGAAATGGGAGAGCATACAGAAATCAGCGAGTACAGAAAAATCCAAAAAGCAAGGGGCCAGGAAGCCCAGCGCCAAAGCAGATATTAACTCAAAAATGGAAGAGAAATTAATTATAAGAAATCAAAAGAGATTTGACAAGACAGATTGTAAGGGGCCTACATCAATGCTTTTTGAATTCACGGAAAACATTACTTCTATCTCCCAAGAAACTCATCTGCAAAATGGTTCATGTCAATTGCTTTGGGGTAGGACCAGCACAGGAACCATTAAAGCCACACAAATCAAAGTTACACTTTTCTAAACATGCTCTATTGTAAATTTTATGTTTAATTACATTGACTTTTAACAAAGGCAGCATTTCAACAACATGTGTAATTTCATGGTAAGGACATTTAACATAAACACTCTTTGGCTGGCTTTGAAGGGACTGTTCCCTGGGCCTGTTCGTCCAGCTCCCGCCTAGAGCAGCGTGGGGCTGAGATGGAGTCGGTGACGGGGCTGAGTTGGCAGGTCATTGGCGAGATGTGTACAAAGATTTCCAATAACTGCTGTAGATTACTTTATAAGCTTCTGCAGTTCAACTTGAATGGGTTTTTAATATTTAAACACGTTTAAAGTTCACATGGTTTTAGTTTTCACACAGAGGCTCAAACTGGATCCAAGTTTTTTGTTTCTTTCTTTCTTTTTTCTCTTTTTGTCCTGCTCTTGCAATGAGAAGCTACAGGACTAGTTCTCAGTTCCATCGTCACCACTGAACAGCAGTGCCTGTGACCCTCCTTCCAGGCCCAAGAACATAGGAAAAATGTCCAGTGTTTTGATCCATACCCTCCTAGTTAAATATTGATGGCAGGCTTTCACATTCTATCTTCAGTGAAGATGGAATTCCAACTTCAGTAAAGTTTCAATTTAAAGCTTCACGAATTCCCTGAGCATCAGCTATGCCTACACTCAAAATTAGAAATGGATTTTTTGAGCATCTGAAACACTGCTATTACTGGACATGTCCGCAACTCTGGACAACCCAGACTTGATTATTTTCATTCTCTCTCGGCTTTGCCTGAAATATATGAGGTTACTGTGGAAAGCAGCCCTACACTTGAAAGTGATGCTGATAAATTATAACTTTTTCTTAAAAATGTAACAAAGACATGTAGAGATCAAATTACCCACAGGGTTTAAAAAAAAAAAAAACAATAGCCAAACTAGGTAGAGTCAGGCAAGAGATTTACACATTGGGAAAAGATCTGCAGGACAGAACTGATGGCAAACTGAATATGAGCAGAAATTCATCATGGCTGCAAACAAACAGAAACAAATAAAACAAAACACAAAACCCAGCCAAAGCAGAAGTCAACGTAATTGCTGTCTCCCCAAATGAACATGCCAGTCAGTATAATATGGAATGCTTTAGACTGAGCTGCTTGGGGCTGAGATCGTTCTGAGATATATCGTCCCCTTCAACATCTTCTTAGCAAGAACGACATGAAAAAACTCCTCAGCACTAGAGGGAACCTCGAAGACTACCCACGTCAGCAAGTTTCCCCTTTCTTCTGATGATGTACACATGTGGAGCATGTGATAAACCCACATTTTCTATAAACTGTGGATATTGCACAATTTCCAGCCAGCTAACTATGATCCTATCACTCCTTAGATCAGCCCACGCCAGGGTGTCAAATATTTCAGCTAGAACCAGCCATCTAAAACCATTCCCTTATTTTGCAGAGTAGGCCACTGAAGCCTGAGGTTAAGGCAGGTTCCCAAGGGCTCCACTTATTTAATGGCCGACAGCGTTTCCTAATTCCCAACTCCTTGCCCATTCAATTTGTCTCTCTGAATGGGTGATCCTAATAATAATAATTAGCATTTATAGTTTAAAAGCATTTCTAAACACAGTATCTTCTTCAAGACCCTGTAAGGTAAGCATTACAGGCATGCCTCGGAGATGTGGTGAGCTCGGTTCCAGACCACCGTAATAAAGTGAGTATTGCAATAAAGCAGGTCGTAATCTTTTTGCTGGTACAGAGTCTTGCCTTCAATTTGTAAAAAAACGCCAGCACCTGTGAAGTGCAATAAAGACAAGAGCGATAAAATGAAGTATGCCTGCATTACCATGCGCACTTCAGTGGATGTCAAAGAGAAGGTCTGCAAGACAAATAAGCATGCCTAAGAGCAGAGAGTCGGCACACAGCAGCCCAGAGCCCAGGCGCAGCTGTAGCTCTGGGTGCGGAGAACTGGACATGGGCTCAGTTACTGATCTTGTCTCACGCGCTTGTATGTGGCAAACACCTCCTTGGAGAGCTGCCCTCTCGGCGTTTGGGGTGCTTTTGGTTATTAAGACACCTGCCACCCTCCACATAGCCATGAATATTCGTTTTCTTGTCCTTTCAAAGGGCTTGGGGATGAGCTCCAGCCTTTTACCACCATCACTTCCAATCCATGGCTTCAGACCTCTGGGCTTCCTGCCCTTCTTCCTGCAATTCTTTCCTTTCTCTTGTTTCCTCATGCTTCTTGGAGCCCTTCTGCTTCTGCTTATGTGAGTGTGGGCAAGTGAGTTCACCTCTGTGCTGCGGTTTTCCCATATGTAAAATGGGGATGATAATGATAGGATCAACTTCCTAGGAAGGTTATGGGATTTCGAATGAGTTAATCCTTCAAAACATGTGCTTAGTACACATGAAACACTCAATAAATGTTAGTTGATGTTCCCCTTCGCATATTAATAATACCCATACAGGGGGATTTCCCTCGGGTTGGTTTGAGAAGCCAAAAATCTCTTCTAGAGAAAGATATTTTATAGCGTCTAATGCAGGTTATAGGCTGCTTTTTTGTTGTTGTTGTTGGTTGTTTGTGTGTTTTGTTTTGTTCTGTTAAATTCCTTCCTCATTTTGTGGCTATTAACTGGGGCCTCGTTAGAGTTGCCAGAAGCCCAGTTTCTGAATGCATTTCCTGAAATAACAGGAAAAGAAATGTATTCCCACCATGGTGCATTACCTGGCCCTTGTTACGGAGGCTCATTCACTTGAAGCAACTTACAGAGAATGTGTAGTAGCTGGAGCAAACCTGATCGATAAGCCCCGAAATGAAGAAAACTTAAACAAGAAGCCCTTCGAAGGTTTGGAAATAAAATTTGTGAAGGTTCATGGCCTTGAGACCATTAAGAGGTGGGTTGATTACTGTTCTTAAAATATGTCTGTATCTATTAAGAGAGGGACGCTGATTCGCTTCTCTGTTCAGGCTCAGATAAGAGAAAGTCAACGCTATTTCTTGAAGTCATTTTCAGTTCTGAGAGTCCATAAAGGAGAATCATAAATACATGTACAGTCCCAGCACATCCTTCCAACTGTAACTAATTTTACCTCTTTGCTGAAGGCTTCTTAAATCCTGATCATTGTCCATTAAATCTCATGTGGTTCCTCTACCGGTAAGCCTCCCTTACCAGGCAGTGAGCTTTCTGATTGTCTAATTCGTCAATGAATCATAACAATTCATGTAGGTTTTTGAACCAGTATATGCTTGGTGCAAATGTGTTCAATGAACCCAGAATTACAACAACCCGAAGATACCCAGGCCTCACCAACCTAAGGACCTGTATTCTTTTTCTGTGTAGGAAACAGTTAACTCAGCAGGATTGTATTGCTCAAACCTTGCATGGTCCCAAGAGAGGCCTGTCTTTAAGACTAGCCCTTGGCTGACTCTTGGAAGATAACCTCTGACCTCTTGGAATAGTCTCCCTAATAGGAGTGGATTTGTATGTCTGAGGACTTGGGCTATGCTGTATTGGTTTGATCAAAGAGTTTGGGCTAACAAATCTGATTTATGGTTGTGTCCCATGCCTTCCCCTTTTGCTGATTTTAAACTGTATTCTTTTGTTGCACTAAACCATAGCCATGTGTATAATTGTTTTCTCTAGTCCTATGAAAGCCGTTAGTGAATTATCAAGTCTTCAGGGTGGTTTTGGGGACCATGTTCAACATCGTTTCCCATTAGTGCTATAAGAAATTACCACAAACCGAGGGACTTTCTGCAACACAATTTCATTCTCTCGCAGTTCTGAAAGTCAGAGATCTCAATGGGGTCATAGAGCTGCCTTCCTCCTGAGAGCTCAAGGGAGAAGGAATCCGTTTCCTTGCCTCTCCTAGCTTCTAGAGCACAGGTGGCAAACACAAGGCCCGTGGGCTTGATCCGACCCTCCACCTTGTTTTATCCGGTCCAGCACCTTATTTCTACCCGTCGGCAGCACTGAGGTCCTTGCCCCTAGTTAGGGAGTAGTTACATTTATACAGTCCTAAAGTTACATTCGGCCCTTTGAAGGCCACCACGAGGATGATGTGGCCCCCCATGAAAATGAGTTTGACACCCCTGCTCTGGAGACTAGCTCTGTTCCTTGACTCCTGGCCTCACCATCCAGCTTCAGTTCCCTCAGTGCAGCATCTTCCAGTCTCTCTGCTTCCATCATCACATGGCCTTTCTCTTTCCTCAGACTCTCCTGCCTCCCTCCTACAGGGGCCCCCATGACAACATTAGAACCACCCCAGACAATTCAGGATAATTTACCCAACTCAAGACCCTTAATTTAATCACATCTACAAGGTCACTCTTACCATTCAGAGTCACGTGTTCACAGGTTCCAGGGGTTAGAATATGGGTATCTTTGGGAGTGGCACTGTTCATCTCACCACAGCACTAACAGGTTCATGCCACACAAAGGCCAGAACTACAGTGGCTCTCCCCTCCCCCACTTCCTGAACAGCCGCAAGGTCCATCTCGCCTGCCTACCCTACCCACAGAGCTGGCCCAGATGTGCCTTGGGATCCCGAGGGATATCACTCACATTTGCCTCCGGAACTTCTTTCTGGGTGGGAGCAAAGGGAGAGTACCTCTCTAAGGACAGCGTAGCTGCCACCTTCTCAGTGAACGCCGATTTCCTGCTGCTCTCGTGAACTGGCTGAGAAGTCGCAGCCCTACGACCCATCAGCAACATGTTCAGCTAGCAAATTCGATGAGTGGGACAATCCTGGCTGCGCCTTCCACCTGCAGCATGAGACTGTGTGTGTCTGCATGTGGGATTTGCTTTAAAAAGTCTGCTTAAAAACAATCTCATTCCTGAGGATATGCTTTCATAAGGTTTGAGACTCTTTGGCTTAAAAACCAGCATTATCATCATGGGGGATAAAAGCGCACCATCTCCTTTTTTTTTGGTCTCATGGAAAGAATCTTTCACCCTCACCTTCCTAAGAACACTTTTTCCCAGAACACCCCCCGAAGCTTCAATTAACAGAACACTCTAAATCTGACCATCACCACCAGCATTGATGCATGCCAGATTCTCCCAAACCATTAGCATTTTGCCTGAAAAACCCTCCTTCCTCAAAACACTCGGGGCATGTATTTATTCTTTTAATAAGTCAAAATGAAAATATTCCTCAAATGTTTAACTCTGAGATTACTGGAGATAGTTTGGAATGTTCCAAAACTAAGGTAGGCAGTCACTGGTTTATATAATCTACTGAGAAAGAGAATAAATTTGAATAAATATAAATAAGGATCCAATAGTAGTGTTGTGAACCTGATTAATTTGGTCAATACTGAGTTTAGTCATCTGTGGGCACATTGGGAAAAAACTAAAATATGCAGTCTTCAGATTGGCCCCAGTTTATCTGGTTCTTTGTCTGTGTTGCAGCAAAAGAAACTTGGGAACTAGGATCCTGCTGCTCAAAGCCCTTGACAACAATTGTCCCAGGGGAGAGGAGACTCCGCCCAAGAAGATTGGAGTCCTTTTTGCTGGCATAATCCTGTTTAAGGGCAGTTCCATTGTCACATGCAAGGGCACAATAGAGTCAATGTTTTGGTCATTTAAACCATGTAGCCAAGTCACCGTACACTTAATCCTGGGGAAAGGTGAAGCAAAGCCTTGCTAATACAGGCCAAAATATAAGTGGCCCACAGCCAATATTTGGAACTACCAAAGACATGGTCACAATTTGATCTCCACATTAAAACATACTTAAGCCTCTTGCATGTGTTCAACTTTTCCAGAAATCAAGCTTTCATGTCAGTTGTCAGTGTTTTGAGATGGCCTCAAGTTTGACTTTTGTAAGTGGCTCTCCCCTCACACAGTCTCTATGAGGGAACCCCACCTCCAAGTTGCCAGGCTAACACATCGGGCAATTTCGCTGTGTTTTTAAACAGCTTACAAAAGAAAATTAAGCTTGTCAGTGTATAAGCCCCTTGCCACAGGGGAAGGCTTTGTGAATTGAAAGTCTTGCCTTCAGAATTTTCAAAATGATGGCAAATTTAGCCCAATTGGGCAAAAGTGAATCAGGTTTCACAAATTTAGGAATGTTTATTTAAATCTTTAAAACATATGTTGCCACAGCTGTGTTTAGCATAAAATTATGATGAAAATAATCCTAATGAAAATGACGGCATATTTATACAATGCCTTCCATCCAACAAGCGCCAAACCCACTACACAACTGATCTCATTAGGCCCAACTAAATCCCTTTGAGCTACAACATAAATATTAGTTCCAATTTACAGATGAAGAAATTGGGACGTGGGCAAGATTATTTACAGCTACATAGATCAAGTTATAACCAGCCTGACTCTCCTGTCTGCAAACTAGTTGCAATTTAATCAGATTCTGAAAGGTGGATGGGAGAAAGGCACCCCTTCCTCCAGGCTGCCCCCATGGGTTGCCTTGTCCCAGCAATAGGGGAAGAAGGGCATGAAGAGAACAATACTAGAGACTTTTATGCAACATTCTTTCTAGGAATTTACTGTGTGGAACAATGGATAGATACTATCTTTTTAAAACATACCGGTGAGGGTGAGCATTGAGAAAATGGAGGAAAATTTTAAATCTTGGGTTTGATTGATGGGAAACATAACACATAGGAAGGAAGAGGCTAATTTGGGGCTCCACACAGCAAGGAAGGGCCAGGAGCCAGCACTGCACCCTATCCTGCTCTTCATACTGTCACTGCTTAACTTTCTGTCTTTTTGAAATGTTGGAGGCTGGTGAGCACTTCCTGTAAAATGTCCATGGTGGGCTCAAAGACTTCTGTTTGGCCCATGGGGTGTTGTCCTTTCCTAAACCTAGATTCTCTTTAAGTGATGGCATTAACCCAAGCATTCAAGCAGACTGCAGTTCTTTGCCAGCTAAGGGCTAATTCCTGCACAACCCTCCTCTTTCCATAGTTAATACATTGTAAAGGCAGCATTGAGATCATGACCTTATAATGTGTGACTCAGCTACCTAACTTCAGAGCCCACGCAGCACCGGAACACTAGTGACTCCACCAAGGTGCTAACTTTGACTCTCCTTGCGGCAGCACATTTTGAATTGCAGCGTTCAAGTAGAAAAGAAAGCTTTGCTTAGTCTCTGCCATCAGTGTGGATGTTAGGTGTGTGCTTTCCAAATTCAATACAAAAACTGCCTTCCTTCTATTCAAAAACATATTCCATGAAGCCATTTTTGCCAAAACCTGAATTTAAGTCTGCCCAGGAAAAGACATTCTCTAGAAATAGAGAAGAAAAACAAACTTTTGTGAATGTCTTATAGACTTCATCTGAATTTGAATTCTCAGAGCAGCACTCTATTCACTATATTTAATTTTTGAGAAACTGTGTTTACCCGTTCACAGAGTAAGCATTTTATTTCCATATTCTTTCTTTTTTTTTTTTTTTGGCAATAAGAGTAATGGAAATAGGGCTGGAGACAATATAGGCGCTTTCTGCAAGTGGGCCCAGCCTCTCCCCCGCCACGGTTATTAGTTTATTAGATAATGTGACCTAAGGACAGTCACTTGACCTTCCTGAACCTACTTTTCTCATATGTAAAAGGGAGATAAAATGTTGTGAAGATTAAACTTTGACACAGAGCTTGTCAAAATAGACCCTGAAAGAATGAAGATTTCCTTCACTACCATCTTTCTAGCCACCATGCCGCCTCCAAATCTATAAAGGTTTCCAAAATCAGTGTTTATTCATTTTAATGTGTATGTGTGCTAGGTATGTCAAAATAGCAACAGAGTTATCTCTGGAAAGTAGAAGAATAAACAATTTTTATTTTCTACTTTGTATTTTTCTGACTTTCTAAGTTCACCATCAATTTATATTTTAAAAGCTAACTTAAAAAAATACATATAAACCTATATTATTTGGGGAAAATCGATGTGAGAGAGAAACATGGATTGGTTGCCTCCCATATGCGCCCCGACCAGGGCTCCAATCCGCACCTTAGGTATGTGCTCTGACCAGGAGTCAAACCCACAGCATGTTGGTGTCCGGATGACACTCCAACCAACTGAGCCCCTAGTAATCATAACCAAAGCGCTCTCTTGAATCCTGTGAGTCATTCTCGTGAATTATGGAGCATGAGGAGGGAGGCGTGGGAGCACGTGAAATGGTAGTCAGCAGGCAGAAGTGTGGGTAGCCGGGTCACCCCCTCTGCAGCTGGCATCACAAGCAGGGGCAGTCTTGAAGGCCTGAACCTGTGGGATCTGCATAACTCCAGCAGTTAGTGGCTGAATGGAATTGAATCACTGGACACACAATCAGATTGCAGAATTGGGGAACTGGTATGAAAACAAATGACAAGTATTTGGTTTTGGAGAAAGAAACCACACCTTTGGTGTCTGAAGTGACATAAGAAAACACCACGCCGATAGGGCTATAACATGCTGTGCGGGCCATACTGAAACCAGAGGCAAGAGGATGAATGGGAACACTGATCCTAATGTTATTAAATTTTTGGTATTTTATTTATTATGGACCGTTGGTATTTATTTTTTAAATATTGTACTAAAATAGGTATCTTGATTATCGAGTTTCTTGGCTAATTCAATGACTAAATAGCATAACTAAATGAATAAGTAAAATATGGTTAAAACAATCAAAGAGTCTATAATGGAAGCAAAGTCTGGGCTCTGGATTTCTTATCTAAGTGGGTAGCCATGGGGAATGAGCTGCTCCACAATTTTCCACCATTGAGCTAACACCCTCTTCCAAGATCTTAGAGCAATGAGATCTTAGAGCTTTTCTCATTTGTAGATTGCCCCAGTTTCTCAAAATCTGGAACCAAGAAAGTAGCACACTAACAAAGAGCATCACTGGAACGTAGAGGTCTCGAGTCCTGGCAAGATTTTCACCAGACATGATCACAGCCCTGCCTGGGACTCAGGACTGAGCAGCTGTGGGCCCTGGCGCTCCTGTGGGTGTGACAGGAAGCAGCCACCTGTGGGCAGTGAGACTAGAAAGGGAGCCCAGAGTAGGATCCAGAGAAAAGGACCAGATAGCCCCAGCTCCCTGCAACAAGAGTAGAGGCAGACATCAGCCCTTGGTGGCACAGTTGATAGTGGCCTTGCTTAATTCCTTGTTAGAGCCTCAAAAGGACCATCTTAGAAAAGAGCAGTTCAGATCCTGCCATGTGCATGGTTTTAGCATCGACCTTTGGTGAAAAAAAATCCAAAGGCATATTTCTTCACTGCGCCTCCCATACTAACCACGCAGATTTCTGGAACTCTTAGTACAACTTTCAAATCTGCTGGCAGCCACGTTGGAACGCCACAGGTCTGCGAACACCCAGAGCACCAGGCTTCCGTGGGCTGTGTGAAACCACTGTCTCCAGGCAGTTTGGAGCAATGACTGACGGGCCTGACAGCGAGGTAATTCTAGAAGCCGAAAGCCGAGGCTCTACGAAAAAAGGATCACATTTTCTACTCAAGGCCAATTGTTCTCCCAAGCTATGAAATTTGGATTTTGCCACTTGAAAGATTTGTTTTCCATACACCACTCCAGGGAGGGTCTTTTATAACAACTGGCTCCACCTCCACAGCCATTTTAGACGCCCACGGCACATCGGGAGTAGTAAAACTCGCTGCACTTTACGAGACTCGGTGACAACTTTATTTGATGGGTCCTCATTTTTTTTCTAAACTTTCCTCATATGATTTTTTTTCTCCTAGAGTTTGTGGCCCCTCTCAGATGATACTGCGGTTTTAAAAATACTTTATCTTACCTCTTTGTAGTTCGTGGGCTATTTCACGGTTCAACTTGGTTTTGCTCTAGGTTGGGGTTGGTTAGGAGAAAAGGAATACAACAGAAGTCTTCTACTCTGCTCAAGAATTTGCAGTTATGAAAGCTTGTGTTTTAGTCTCTTTATTGTGAGGTTAAGGACCTAACCAATGTCACCCAGGCCAAGGAGGAGACAAAGCATTCCAGTATTGCCCTCATTAAACCACACGATGTCACAAGTGCCTGAAAGCAAAGTCAGTTCCATGTGGCATCTACTGAAAGGGCCAGAGTTGTAACAGGTGCTAAAACTTCCCTCCCTAGATGGGTAGGCAGTTCCCAGGGACTCAAGTGGAGCCTAGAATAGGGGCAAGAGGCATGGACCTTCACCCACGGCCATCCCTCCAGGAGGAAGCTGATCAGGCCTAGTCTCCTCTGTCTGTCTGGCATGCAGCTCCAAGCAACTTTGGGAATCTTCCTCCCCAAGTCTTCTCCACGGACCAAGGAGGGTCCCCAGAGACCCTCATCACCTTCCAAAGGCATTTAGTGTCCATCTCTGCTGGTATCCTACGGCTCATAGCACTGCCCCCAGGCACCGTGCCCCCTGCTGTCTCCTTCCCCTCCTAGGAAGACACGCATCTCCCAGCCTGCAGGACAGCCACTCCCTTCAGCTCGAAGCACTGGCCTCCATCTCCTGCCAAGTCGGAGTTGATCTCACTTCATCTCCATCAAGGGGCCAGAAACACAAAAGCTGTCTCTTTCCTGGATGTCCTATAAAGCTAGGCCAGTGATGTTGGTCTTCTTGTAAAAAGAAAAGACACACTGATCTTTTCTTTTCTTATAAATCACTGTCCTCAAAGGTCTTGCTAGCTCCTGAGGTATTTTCAAGGAGAAGACCCACAGCTCTTTCTCAACTCAGTCTGCAGAATCTCCTGCCTCCGTCAGTGTCCCCGGAAGCCTCTGTAGTCCCCCCTCCCTCCACCAGCCCTCCTCCCATCGCAGGTAGGACGCCTTCGGTGGGTGTGTGCAGCCCTTGCCTCTGAGTGACCTCTGCTCAGGGCTGTGGAGATTCTTCACAGCAAAAGCACTTACCATCCTGGTCAGTTCCAGGAAATGGGTGCAAAAGGAAAACATTGGAAGGATAAACTACAGATTAAAATGCATTTGCATTAACCAGGTATATCTGGCAAGTGCTTATGGGGAGAGCAGGTTCTTAGGTATTAAAGGAAAAAAAGTAAATGCATTACTTAAGAGCTTTAAGTGGCTTTATGTTAAATATTTTCAAGTTATATTCCAGGCATTAAATAACACTTCAGAAGTGTTTGGCGATGGGCATGTTTTTCTACTTGCATTAAAAATAAGGCCAACTTCTTTTTCAAAGTTCTTGCTTTATGAAATACAAGACTATGCTGGATTAAAGATAAGGAGAGAATCTTAAAAGTGGCAAGAGGAAAGGAAAGAATTGCCTACCAAGGAGTAATCAGCTGATTTCTCAAAATAAACCTTTCAGGCAAGAAGGGGCTGGAAAGAAGTATTCAAAGTCATGAAAGGCAAGGACCTACATCCAAGATTACTCTATCCAGCAAAGTTATCATTTAGAATGGAAGGGCTTCCCAAATAAGGTCAAGTTAAAGGAGTTCATCATCACCAAACCCTTATTATATGAAATGTTAAAGGGACTTATCTAAGAAATAGAAGATCAAAAACTATGAACAGTAAAATGACAACAAACTCACAACTATCAACAACTGAACCTAAAAAACAAAAACTAAGCAAACAACTAGAACAGAAACAGAACCACAGAAATGGAGATCACATGGAGGGTTATCAGTGGGGAAGGGAAGGGGAGAGTGAGGGGAAAAGGCACAGGGAATAAGAAGTAGAATAGGTAGGCACAAAATAGACAGGGGGAGGTTAAGAACAGTATAGGAAATGGAGAAGCCAAAGAACTGATATGTACAACCCATGGACATGAACTAAGAGGGGGTGGTGTCGCGGATTTCGACCCACAAAATCCGTGGGGGGACCGCCCCGATCGCGTGAATCAATCTTACCCAGAGACACGCTTGGAGGTGAGAATCCAGCGGCCACGGGTCTCCTCCACCATCCCCATCTTGGGGAGAAAGACCTCGTGGGTTGCTTAGCCGGGGCTTTTATTAGAGGCATTAAGACACATTTACATTGGATTGATTATTCATGGGATTAAGCAGAACAGGTAGGATTACTCATAGCAGGGCATTAGGATGTAAATTTAGGTCCGGTGGCAGATAGGACCAGGTTAAAGTAATATGCAGGGCACAACAAGCCAGAATTTTTTAAGATACATCTTTGCCAAATTCCTATTAGAGAATTCCCATTCCACAGACATGATCCACACTTGCTCACACGGGAATCACACGGAGCTGTGCTCAAAACCTGTAAATTCTCAGGACTGTGTGTTTACACGCGTGTGGAAATCACTGCCACAGGGTGGGAAATGCTGGAGGGTTGTTGCGGGGTGCAGGGAGGAGGGGGAGAAAGGGGAGAAAAAACTGGGACAACTGTAATAGCATAATTAATAAAATATACTTTTAAAAAAAGACTAAGTGTTGAGCCCTGGCTGGTGTAGCTCAGTGGATTGAGCACGGGTTGGGAACCAAAGGGTCCCGGTTCGATTCCCAGTCGGGGCACATGCCTGGGTTGTGGGCCAGGTCCCCAGTGAGGGCCATGTGAGAGGCAACCATACATTGCTGTTTCTCTCTCTCTCTTTCTCCCTCCCTTCCCCTCTCTCTAAAAATAAATAAAAATAAAATCTTTAAAAAAAAAAAAAAGACTAAGTGTTGAGTCTGGTCCCTCTCCTCCTCTATCCATTTCCTATGGCTTTGTAACAAATTACCACAAACCGAGTGGCTTAAAACAACACGCATTTACTGTTTTACAGTTCTGGAGGCCAGAATTCATAAAATCAAGGTGTCAGCCAGCCTGCATTCCTTCCAGAAGCTCCAAGAGAGAATCTCATTCCTTGCTCTCCCGGTTTCTGGAAGCCGCCTGCATTCCTTGGCCCCAGGACCCTTCCTGACATTACTCCTTTTGCCATCTGGGTTTCCATGTCCACCCACATCTCCCTCTGTGATGCTGACTCTCTCACCTCTCTCTGTCACTTAAAAAGTCCCTTGTGATGGCATTGGGTCCACCTGGATCATGCAGGGTATCTCCCCATCTCAAGGTCATTAGTTTAATCACATCTGCAAAGTCCCTTTTGCCATGTAAGGTGACATTCGTAGTTTCTGGGGATTAGAATGTGGACATCTTTGGGACCCGTTATTCAGTCTGCCACACTCCCTTAAGCTACTTTGTCCTCATCTTGGCCTCCTTAACCTTGAACTTACTCTTCTCCTGCCACTCAGGCATCTGGCCCTTCTGGTGTCGTGCCAGACACCAGAGCTGTCATCGTGGCTGTTCCCTCTGCCAGGCAGCTCTTCAGCCCCTCCAGGCCTTCCCTCACAGCCAGCACTCTTCCGACCCCCGTACTTATAGGTCAGCTTCCTCTCCCATCTCCAGACACTTGCTGTCCCTTTCCTGATCATTTTTCTCCGTGGTGATTATAACCATCAGATGCACGCCACACCTTTCCCTCGTTGACTTTTTTTATCGTTTCTTTCGCTCCTCTCAAGTGTAGCCTCCACAGGGGCAAGGACTTCTTTCTTCTTTTTTCTCTGCAGAATCTTTTGGACTTACAAAAGTGTCTGGCACACAAAAGGTCTTCAATAAATGCCGGTGAAATGAACCGGGCTGGGTCATTTATTATAGAACCTCCCAAGTCGGTGTTTTTAAGTCCTACATCTTGGGCTGGTTAGCCTCCCATGAAAACCCTTTTCCTAACTACTGCAGAGCGGACAACAGCAACAGCCCAGGGAGTTCTGGGGGCCTGTGGAGGAAGACAGCTGGGTCTTGACCATCCTGAGCATACACACTCACTTAGTCCTCAAGTATGCCAGACACCCTCCAGTTCCACCCAGGGGCCTTCTTGCGGTCTGGGGAAGAGAAGGGCGGTCCCCAGGCTGAGTGGAGTCGGAGAAGGGACTTGGGGGTCAACGGTGCTACAAATGGCCTCTGAAGGGTTCCAGGTGCTGTCGAGTCCTAAGGCTCTGACTGGGCAGCAGAGGTTTTGTGGGTTCCCAGACAGCCCTGTTGTCACTGTTACTTACTTTTCTTCACTTTCCTTTCCACTCATTTGACTGCTTTCCAGCCTCCGAGTTTGATCGCTGTGTCTCCCCTCCTCTCCTCTCCTGTCCTCTCCTCCCTCCCTTCCTTCCTCGGGTGTTTACACTTTGAACAAATCCTTTCACTGTTATTTTCACTCGGGTTTAGAAGGGGATAAAAGTAGATGCATGTCCATTCATTCATTTTTACTAGAAATGCCCCCTATTTTCCTACCGCTTTGGGGTTTCTGGATCAATACTTTGATGTATTGTGTGTTCTGTGTGTGTTTACAGAGTCCTTCACTGGAATTTGAGAAGAAACGGAGTTCCAGATTATACCCCAGTTGGGATCAAGCACATTTCTGGTAACGAACGACACCTCACAATCGAATACGCTAGTTTCTCCTTATCAGCGTTTTCACTCTCTGTGGCTTTAGTTAACCCTGGTCAGAAAACATTAAATGGAAAATTCCAGAAACAAACAATTCATATTGCGTGCAGTTCTGATTAGCGTGATGAAATCTCTTGCTGTCCTGCTCCAAACTGCCCGAGATGTGAATCATCCCTGTATCTGTGCTGCTGCAGACGCTCCCGCCCTTAGTCCCTTAGAGGCTGTCTCGGTTATCAGATGGACTGTTGCAACACCGCGATGCCTGTGCTCCGGTCACCATATTTCACTTACTAATGGCCCCAAAGCGCAAGAGTGGTGATGCTGGCGATTCGGATATGCCCACGAGAAGCCAGAAAGTGCTTCCTTTAAGTGAAAGGTGTGTATGTAAAGGGGAAAACATGGTGTATAATAGGTTTGGTACTATCCACGGTTTCAGGCACTCACTAGGGTCTTGGAACATATTCTGTTTAGATAAGAGGGCATCACTGCATTACTTTAAGCTACATGGCCATTTTTTAATTTCTTTAACTTTACCCCATGAGGTAGGCAAGCATCTGAGACTCAGAAGAACTAAGTAACAATGTGCCCAAGGTCAACACAGCTAGTCACTGATGGGCCCAGTGTTCAAACACGTCTTCTGGCTTCTGAGTCAGCCATGCGGTCTCTCGTTCTCTTTTTGCCTTTCCTTGTACAAAGAGAACAAATGAAGAAAACATGTTTCTTTTCACAAATGTGACATAGCACAGAAAGCTTGCTGAAAAAATAGACACATTCTTGAAATGTGAATCCTGGAAACCTCCCCAGTGTGGTCCCATCCAGGGAAGACCTTCACCAGCCCATTAGATAGTCACGTCAGTGGGGCCTTGTCTGTGCGGAAATTGTCCATGCCGCCCACCCCACGCCGGGGCCTGGTGCTGATGCGGCATGAGCGGAAAGCCTTCCCACTCTGCCTCTGCAGCTCCTCGGTCTCAGAGCCTTCCGGAACCGCACAGAAAGCATCCGTGTCTGGCCTCCAGGACGCTCTCACGTCTTTGCTCCCTTAAGAGCCGCACACATGTTTCCCATGACTGTGAACTCCGAAGAGTTGTCAGGGCCTTTCAATCGCAGTAACGGCCTCTAAAAGCTTGCTGCATTTTCAGTTTTACTAAATATTTCTATAATTCAAAAATTGTGGAAGCGGATAGTGTTTCTGTTCTTTGGGGATATATTTAACAGCTCTGTACATTCCAGATGCAAATGAACATATAGAAGTAAATGGAGCATTTTATAGACTGCACTTCATTTTAACTGCCTGCCCCTTCAGACACTTTAGGCCCAGCTCCTGCCAGAATGTCAAAGGTGCTGGAACGCTTCACAGGGGACCATCAGTTTCTCAGTTCCTTCCACGCAGGGAAGAGGTGAGGTTCCAGCCAGGCAGCTCACCGCTCCTCCTGCCTAAGCCAACGCTTTCCGGGCTGAGACGCAAGTTGCTAAAGGTGAGGCCTACTGACCCCTGTGACGCCAGCGTCCAGGATTGTACATGGAGATGTCCCCTGGTAGGGCTTACTGAGGATTACTTGTGGTGAATTCGGTTCCCGGCAAATAGATCAGCAACTATGTGGTGGACGGTTGTCGCACCTGGACTGCCCAAGTTCTGAATCAATACCTGACAAGTCTTTGCTCTACTTAACCTCTGGCAACTACTCTGCAGACACTGGGTTTGAAAAGGAGCCAGCTGATTATTGCAGGCCCTGGCTTTGAATCTGAAGCAAATGATACAAAAATGGGCTGTACAAGGACGATTACAATCAGCAATACAAGGGCTATTGAGGAACCCCAGTCCCCACAGGGTGGGGTCCAGGGTTCACCAGCGGTGGCTGTGGCACCTGACCAGGCCTTTTCTCTGTGCATCGCTCTGGCTTCCGCTGCCATTCCTGAGTCCATTTCTCTGGCCTTTCCACCATTCTGTGAACTACTCTAATAAGTTCATTTGGGCATAAAATCCCTTAAAATTCTCTTGTCTACAATTAAGAACACCGATTTTTAAAATACAATTTTAATTCTTTTCTACCCTTCTAGAGTTGGAGACCCCTACCTCATGCATCACAGGAAACTTCCAAGGACAGTATGAAGATCAGAGCAGGGATTTCCCACAAAAATGCTTGGCGGAAACCAACCACAGGTCATATGTGCCGGGTTTCCCTATTCACAGACTCCCTTCTGTCTGAGCCCTCATATTCCCAGCTCTCCAGCAACCAGGCTGGGCATGGAGTCCATCCAGTTGAAAGTTGGGGCTGCCTGGGGCAAACAGTGACTTGGGTTTTCTATACAGGTCCTTGGATTCACAAGTGTTGAGGAACACTCAGGAGACTGTCGGAGGAAACACTAGTTTCTGTGGCCACATGTCCCTGACAAATCTACACAGAAGACCTCCCACTTGTCGACCCCGCAGCATCAACAGTCACTCTGGTCCCCCAGACAAGGAAGCAAGAACCCACTTGGTGAACTCACTTGGCCAATGTTTGACCCATGGTTCACACGGGGAGACGTCATACACTTTGGTCCTGCAAAACTGAAGTTTAAATCCCAGCTCTTCCACTTACTAGCAGTGGGCCCTCGGGCAAGGCACGAAAGATCTCAGTCTCCCACTTCCCACATCTGTGAACTCGGTACGATGATAGCACCCACTTCATGAAGTTGTTGTGGGGACTGAATGAGTCAAAGCAACTCAAGTGCTTAGAACAGGGCTCGGCTCTCCCTATATTACAGCCGTTATTATTAAAAGTTGCTAATGGCCAAATAATTGGTGTTTGTAGCTGGAGGACACTGAGTAACTGAAGTTACCTTATGAGATCACTGTAAAGTGATTTCTTTACAAGAATTACTAACTGTCGGAAAGTGGCCGGCATCTTTCAAAGAACTTTTCTACAAAGAGAATAGTAGTTAAGAGCATCAGCCATGGCATCAGACGAACGTGGATTCTAATCCTAACCTGTTACTCCACGGCCAGGTGAACCTGGGCAACTTCTCTCAGCCTCAGTTTACATGGCTGTGATATAACATTAATAATACCTGCTTCTTAAGGCTATTTTGAGGATTAATTTAGATAATATCCATAAACTGCTTAACTCGGCGCCTGACACATGGAAAACACCCATTAAATAATTATTATTGTTCTCACAACAAGTTTATGAGGCAGTGTTTTCATCCTCATTTTCTAGATGAGGAGCCTGAAGCTCAGAAGAGAATATGTAACTCCTCTGGGATCGCATGACCTATAGAAGGCAGAAGAGGGACCTCAAATCCCATGTTTTCTACCTAAACACGTTCAGCCCACCCAAAATCCTTCCTGATTATCATGATATTGTGATTTCCATGTTTGGTGGGTAGAATGCCAGGCTTTGTCCAATTTTCTCAACAGAGAAAGATGTTTTGGTGATCCTCAGAATTATTCTAGCATTCCTCCTAGCTATACCTGTGCCCTTTTAATCCTTACAGTCAATTGACCCCAACTTCTAGGGCAGGTTGCGTGGGGTGAGGGGAACAGATGCTACTCCACGGTCAGATCAGAGAAAGGACAGCCTTCATTCAAAATTACATTTTGTCAAGTTCGGAAGATTTTTCTCTCTCATCTATAGCCCTTTGGCTTTTGACACCTGTGATTGAGCACATACTTGTCACCTCAGCTTCCACCCTTTTTTAGGGTAAACAGGACCATTTCTGGCCTGGAAATGTGTCAGTTCCCGGAGTGAGGAGCCACAGTTTCAGAACCTCAAATTAAAAACAGGAGAAAATGTTCTATGCTGCCTGTCAGAAAGAATTCTGTCCCTCTCAAACTCTCTTTCCTGTGCTTCCACCCAACTCTTTCTCTGAACAGATTTGACAGAATTATTTGGATGTGTCATGTGCTGTCATCTCAAGCCAACACGCTGATGGTTTAATGCAAATGACAGGGCAGCCCAGGAATTTTATACTGAAACCTACCTCACACTGATGTTGTGGGAACAATTCATCACACCTGGGAATTGCAAGTAAGAGTTTGGATCACCCTCATCCCCTGGTCCTTGATTTCTTAGAGAAGAAAAGAGCCCTGGAAAAGGGGGAGGGGTGTAGAGGGTAGCAGGAAATGTATTCCCGAGTCCTGAAGATGAGGTTCTTTCCACTGAAAGAAGCACAATCTTCTCCATGGAAACAAATCTCTTTGTCTGTGTCTCTGTCTCCTCTCCCTCCTTGTTCCCTCTCTCAACCCACAAAAATGCTCTAAAGAGCTCGAAACATCCAACAACTCAAAAACAATGTCAGGAGTCAATTTATTATTCTGCTTTTAGAATTACTTGTTTGCCAAGTGAAAGTGTCCAATATTGAGTAATTGAGTTATTACAGCGCAGCTGGCTGGCAGAAGGCCTCCTGCTTGGAGCAGCGGGTCTAGCTCCTGATACTGTGAGGCTTTGAGCAGGTCAGTTGACCTCTCTGGGCCTCAGTTTCTAAACCTGGGAAAATAGGTGGTGAGTGGTGGCGAAGGGTTGGATAATCTAGTATTTAGTGATGAGCATGCTTTATAGGCCTCAGCTTGGGAAATTTTGGCTGTTCTAGAAGTCTTCCCTCAGAAGTAGGATAATTGTTAATTAATATATAGAAACTATTTTAGAACTGGGGATCTGTGTACATGACAACTAAAGAGTTGAGAAATAAGATTCCAAGGAGACTTAGAGCTGGAAGAGCTTGTGGGGATCTCCTGTCCATCCCCTCCTTCTACAAAGATGGAACCAGAAGCCTGGAAATGCCAGAGTCAGAAACCCACACCCTCTGCTCACGGCACCCTCATCCCACACTCAGGGGCCCCGTGGTGTCTCCCATCCACTCGGGTTAGAAACACTCAGCTTGCGACTTCTTTTTCCATTCCCTTTTTGGCAAGTAGCATATCTGAGGACCAGAATGATGAATAGATTCCCATCATTGCCTTTGAGATGTTAGATGGGACGCTCTCACTTAACGCATTTTTGTGGGTTCAGCTGGATGTTTCTTTGGGGGAAATGGATCAGCTGGATGTTTCTTTGGGGGAAATGGATCAGCTGGATGTTTCTTTGGGGGAAATGAGAGATCAGCTGGATGTTTCTTTGGGGGAAATGGCCCCGACAATGAGTCGGCACTCTTATGGAAAAAACAGGTCTAGAAAAATTGCCTGTTCCCTCCATATGAAGTATTCTGCCTTTCCTTAGAACCTTGTCATATATGTGACCTTGTCATTGACATACAATATTTTTCCCTTGAAAGACAGAAAGAAAACATTTGTGTCTCACGGAGCCTTATTTCATTACATTTCCCATTACAAGTAAAATTAATATGCTTAGACATAAATGTGCTAATCTTTTCAACTGCTGACCTAACCTGATTCTGTCTTCTGCTCTGAGTGTATTGACTTAACATCCGTGACAGCTGTCATATGTCAACATTAACTGGCCTCAGTTACATTTTTCTACAAAACGAAATTGTTTAACTGGTGTCTGCATTGCTCCCTGGGAGTGCTTATGTTTAAAAAGGAGTTAAAAATCAACAAATAACTGTATGAACAAAGCCATAATAAAAACATGGGCTATCGCTCTGCCAGGTTGGACACATACCACAGCCCTGAATGGTATGTGCAGCCATCAGTTAAGTAAATCAGCCGCTGCACATGGACAGGCAGCAAAGAGAGGAACGTTCTATTGCATGTGACAGAAGAAGAAAACCAAACTCACAGTTGAGAATGCGAAGTAGGCAGAGTCAGTGTGCGAACTCTTCCAGGAACTAACCATTCTCAATGTATGGGGTTGGATGTGAGCCAAATAATCAGCCAAAGCATGGGCAACCTATTTTTAATCATTTCAACCTTTAGACAGCACAGTTACAAAAGAGAATATTTTGGAGGAGAAAGATTTAATTCTTTCTTCATTGTTTTAACAGGAGGTTTTAGCAAAGTGCCCCTTCGGTGCACTATTTTAATAGAGGACTGAATTTATCTAAGTACCTAGCTTTAAAAAATGTGGTTACATGTATTTTGAAAACCAAGCCAAGAAATACAAGACCCATAAAATCCTGAAGCATATTAAATGACGGTTCCTTTTTCCTTAATCCACAACCACAAATATCAATTAAGTGTAATTATATTAAATAGGTTCCCCTGAGAGCAAATAAAGATTTGCCAGAACACAAATTGCTACCCAGGTGAACATTATACAATTTTCTTGAGCACACAGACAAATACAGATGGTACACTCCAGAATGTACTGGAACAAATGGGTGTTTACCGTAACATATACATTTATTTTTTTGCTTAGCTACCAAATGGCAGAGGGCCAAAAAATACAAATAAAATATAGGAGTTTTTCTCTCTTTTCTTGGATGAGAGGATAATATGTTGCATTTTATATTAATAACTGCTCATTAAAAGGCTATTAATCTGGGGCAATAATAAATAAATGGACGCTACTAGAAGCAAATGCCAAATGAACTTGCAAGTTTTGGCAAAAAAAACTTAAAAAACTATTTTTTCTTATTGAAAACAAATGTTTTACTAAGCTTACTAGGAGAAGAAAAAACAAGTCCATAAATTGAAAAGTAAAACAGGTAGATAAAAAGTATTTTTTAAACTATTTTAGGAGCTAACTATTGCACTCGTGTGGAAGAGAAAGAACAGAAAGGTAGGTAGGACAAAGGGCAAAGGTAAAAAATAACTATCTCAATTATGAAAATGAGTTGCCCCAACAGATGTTTCAATTCAAAGATCTCAAGCAATATTTCTCAAGAAAGCTTCTCTTTCTCCTGCAGAAAAAAAAAAAAAGAGCAAATGCCATACTTGTGTTCTTTTTCATTATACAACATATAAGGTATGAATTTCTTCTGTCAGATGTTTTCAGGGATGGAAATTTAATTCATTTTTGGTGTTGTACAAAAACCTTGAAAAATAATCAATTTAAGATTGAATGTGCTGATATGTCAAATATTTGTTGTCTCTGCCATTTTTAACATAATAAAGATAATTATCTCAGAACAGAATCTTGAAAGCTTAGTCATTTCCTTTCCTTATTGCTCACTCTCCTCAGACCGGCATCTCAGCCCCCACCCCATCCCTGATGCTGACTTTAGTAGTGAGAATGTTCCAACTTCAGACCTAGGAAATGCTACAGGGCATCAGAAGTTGGGGCTTTTGAGTCTATTTGATCATCATGTGGCAAATGTCAGAAGTGGCCACTAAAAACCCTTCTAATACTAGTGCTTCTATGATTTCCTATACAAATGTCAAAGAACATGACCTAAAGATAGGACTTATCCTGATGAGACAGATGCTGGTCTGTAAGGATACCCACCCTGTCTCATGGCCAAGGGTAAATTCCATGTGACACTTGGCTTGAGAGACCCTCGTCCCTCTCAGAGATGCCCCTCAAGCTGCTTAGAAAGACTCCTGACTGGTTGAGGGGGGCTGGCTCGGCTGAGCTAATGTTTGGAGAGGATGAGGACCCAGAAACGTGTGATTAGTCACCCCGATTAATGGTCAGGTGGTTACTAAATCCCAAGCTTCTTGTTCTGTGTTGTGAACTTTCACAGCCCCTCAGCAGGGGGTGGTGAGTTTTGACGACCCTCTCCTGCCCTGCTCTGTACCTGGGTTGGAGTGAGGAGGAAGCATGCATCCTAGGACGGGGACCGGGAAGGAGGTTACAGAACAGTCTTGCATCCCTTTCTTCTTTCCACTCTTTGTACCCCACCCTACCTCCCACTCTGCCTTCTCTCCCTCCTTCTTTTCTTCCTTCCTTTTCTAGAGGTCCTCAGAAAGATGAGTTCATCACATTCCTAGTTCATGGCACATTATCTACACTGGTCCAAGGAAGGCTGCTCTCTTGGGTTGGTTGGTGTGTTAGTTGGTTAGTTAGTTATCCTTTTCTTCCATTCCTTTTTCCCTACCCACATGAGGAAACCATTCCAATGTTTAATATAAATCCCCTTGTGTTTGTGCTTATAAAATTCATAAGGTATATCTCAATACATATCTTTTAATTTATCTGAGTGGTATTTTGTTGTAGCTCTCATAACGTTTCTTATAAATGCTCACTCAGCCTCTCATGTTTAACACTTCACCCCTTGCTTCTCTTGGCTGCAAACTCTTCATAGTGTACATCCACCAACGGCCTCCTGGTTGGCAACCGTCTCCACTGAATCACAAATAACACTGCAGTGAGCATCCGTGTACGTGTCTCTGTATGGACACGTGAGACTTTACTGGGGACACATGCTCAGAGTGAAATGCCCTCCTTTGACCAAGTACTGCCAGGCTGCCTGCAGAAGGGCCGTACCAATCTTCAGTCCTGCCTGTGGTGCCTAATGGTCCTCAGTCCTCACTGCCCAAAAACATCTGGTTCTTGGGTGCAATTTTTAAGAATAATAATTACAATTAATAAAGCAGAAGGAACCTTCTCCATATTCATCCATTGCTTTCAAAATTCCTCCCCAATTTAAAAGAGAATAATGTCCTCCATTTGAGTATACAGGGTGGGGCAAAAGTAGGTTTACAGTTGTTCACATGGAAAATAATACAGTAATTAATATATAGTAATATAAGAATAAACTGTTTTATGTACTCACAACTGTAAACCTACTTTTGTCCCGCCATGTATATTAGATATTTTCTTTTTAGAAATAATATGGCAATATTATGATCAAATTGCAAAAGAAATGGAAAGAAAATTATATTATCTTGGTCTACAAAGTCCCGAAATGTTCTACACTAGGAAGAAATACTGATATGTAAGGCTCCAAAAGAAATACATTTCATTGGTGACCCTCTCGTCCTTTAGATCTTGCTTCAGTTACACGCTGAAAGCGTTCCCTAGCCCTCAGAGCTGGACGGTGTACTTCCTGCATGTAGAATTGCCTGTTGGCTTGTCTGGCTCCCACCCCAGGCTCCGTTAGGCAAGGTCCATGAGAGCAGCGCCTCCTGTCACGTTCATGGCTGAACCCCAATTCCTAAAAGAGTTCAATGATCCACACTGGACATTGAACAAATATGGCTCCTAATTCCAGTTATAATGTGGGGAAATTTTTCCCCCTCACATCACCAAGCAATTCTTGTAAACGACCTGGGTGCCCTACAATTCAACTCAGTTCTGACACCATCTACCTGAAGATAGTCCGGTCACACAGGTTAAGGGCTCAGAACCACAAGAGTGCCCCTCCACAACTTCAGATGTCAGTCACAAGTTCAAGTGCTTCTGATGACCCCCTTTCCTTGGGTTTGATTGATTTGCTGGAGCAGCTCACAGAACTTAGAGAAACATTTTACTTACTAGAGTACCGGTTTATCATAAAAGGATATACCTCAGGAACAGCTAGATGAAGGGCATGTCCCTCTCCCCACATCTCCACATGTCCCCCAAACAGGGGAGCTCTCAGGACCCTGTCCTTTTTGGGTGTTTTATGGAGGTGTCATTACACAGGCACCATTGATGACATCACTGGCCACTGACAGTTGATTCCACCTCCAGCTCCTCGCCCCTCCTAGGAGGTCAGGGTGGGACTCTCCCCATCCTTAGGTTTGCGGGGGTTTCCAAAAGTCATCTCATTCGAACAGTGAAAGACGCCCTTATGGCTCTCATCACTTAAGACATTCCAGTGGCTTTATGGGCTCTGTGTCTGAAACGGTAGACAAAGACAACACGTGCATTCCTTCTTATAAACCACAGTATCACAGGAAATACTTGTTGAAATAATGAACGCATGAATAGGTGAACCGATTTTGGGTTGCCAACGTCGAACGCAGTGCCCGAGAGAGAACTTGAAGTAAATAAATGGATGGATATGTGAACAAACATCCACTACCCCGCTGGCTCTCCCTTTCCTTCTCCCTCTGGGCTCCCCCATCAGATACTTCTTTTTGAATTTTGCCAGATTTCGGGTGGGGGGGTCGGGGCAGCCACCAGCAGAGCTTTAATTCATTTTACTGTCAGTCGCCCCTTTTCTCACTCCGGGATCATAAGGTGTTGTGGGAAGTAGAAACACTCGTGCTCATGGCTGTGGGTCCCAGGGAAGGAGGGAGAAGGAACAGCCAAAAGATAACATTCCAACTTGCTGTTTGCGAGCGCGCACACACCTTTCCTGCCCTCCCTTGCCCCACCCCTCTCCCCTTTCAGGCTTTATCCTTTCTGACAGTCTAATGAAGGGCTGGTTCGGGGGTGGAGGTCCTCTGATTACACACAGATCTATACGTGCACATACCAAAGAGAAAACACATATAATCACATTAAGACCATTTGTTTGTGTATCTATATAGTTTATAGTGATCTAAAGCTGACAGTTTCTAGGCACAGTTTTCCCTAAATAAGCCCTCCTTATTTTTCCTGGATGTAAAAAGCTGTTTTCACAGCCAGAAAAGAGCACTTGAGAAATTCTTGGGGACTGACTGGAGCTTCGGGCCATCTTCCTTGGTTAACAAGCAGTGAACAACTCATCTTCAAATTGTGTTTCTACCTAATTAAAATCAGCAAGAGAGCCTTTAGAATCTGAGCCATCCCACCCCAACTATTTGGACCAGTGAAATCAGACATTTGATAGCTCAGGTCCACGCCAGTTGCATTCCAAATACCATAGCACATTTGCTTGTGCTATAGAGTCTGCTCAGTGTTTTGACTGAAGGTCTCTCACCTCTCTGCTTCGGCCTTGGCACTCATGCAGAGACTTGCAAAGGGACACTGACAGCACAGGTTACAGAGCACTGACCATTCACTTAGAGATTACTTTAGAAGGGAGCCTTTATGCTAAATTCAAGTACTTTGAGGACATGCTTCATCACTCATAGCTTTTAGCACAGGGTCTTACCCACATAGGAAGATATCAAGATTGGTCGGCTTATCTGTATAAATGGAAAAATCAAATTAGTCCTATTGCTAAGGCTGGTTCTCCTTCAGTTGAGGACAGGTGGCCAATTGTCTTGCCCTACCTCTGACATAGTCCAAGTGAGAGCCCCACCTCCCCTGGCATGAGATCATCTTCTCAAACCTTTTGGGCTCCTTGGAAGAAGGGGGCCATTTAGGGGTAAAAGACATAGACCCATTTTCAATAAATGAGTTATCCAAACCAGCCAAGAGCACTTTATTTAAAAATAACAAAAATACTGGACAAACAGATTTATTTTAAGAAGACTTCCATCTTCGGGGGAAAAAATAAAGTGTTATATTTCTATGCTGTGGAATTTCTCTGAGTGCCCTGGGCCAGAGGGTAGGTCTGCCTAGAATGAAGTAATATGAAAACTCTCAGTAACACCACTGCATAAGAGTGTTCTGCTTCTTAGGCACTGCCTTCTAGGCAATTGAACTTCTAGAGAACAAAGGATTGGCTGGTTTGGGCCAAATGACTTGGGTACCTTGGGTTGACCTGTTCTCCAAATCTCAATGATGATAGGTGCCTTATGGAAATGCATCCTGTAATCCATAAATGCCATCTTAAACTATTTCTAGAATGAAGCAGAGAACGCGTGCTAAATGTCTATGCACTAAACATAAAGGGATGACCTACATGCCCAGTGTCTGACTCAAAATAATAGCTAACATACAGAAAAGACCATACAGCAGTTATCAGTGTTCTAAGCACTTTACATATATTAACCCATTTAATACTATTACTGTCCCCATCTCACTGATGAGGAATCTAAGGCACAGAGAAATTAAGCAACTTATATAAAGCTACACAGTTCAATCAAAGCAATTTGGTTCCAGGTCCTTTTTCTTATTGAGGATGCTATATTGCTTACCTAGTAGACAGCCTGGGCTTCTGGAAGGCTCACAGGAGAAGCATGAAGCATAGCCCCTGCCTACCAGGACCTCATAGGCTAGGAAAGAAGGGGTTTTGATGGAGCTTATGGCCAATAAGAGTATTGGGCACATATCCAGGTGGCTGGACCCCCTGGAAGAAGGCAAGAGGGACTCTGGGTGGGGCCACTGCTTCTCTCACTAGCCAGATCTGATTCAAGCTGACTTCCTGTCCTTCTCTCAATCCAGGTAGATGGCTCAGGAGGCCAGGAGGGGCAGGCTAGTTGAGCTGCCAGAACCGGAACTTCCAGCAACGGCCCAATTTTTGCACCTGATAACCTGTTCACAAGCAGGCAAGACTGGTCCTGAGTGGCTGCTTCTCAGAACCAGTTCCATTCCGGAAGTGTCCTGGGGAAAGGTGAAGGTCAGAGACACAGTTAATTCAGAAGATAGTCTAGCCTCAACAGGAGTGAGCCTGCCAAGGGCACATGTTTGTGGAAGCCAGCAGCCAGGACACAGTCACCAGTGTGAATTCAGGATGGACCCCGGGCAGGGTAAATGCCACTGTGGCTGTGATTTTGGCATTATCCCATAACTCTAGCGAGTGATTGACTGACTCAGAAGAGTCACTTCACGAAAATCGCCCCATCTGCCTTCTCAAAGTTCCTCCAGAGCAACAGCACGATCCACTAAAGGCAAGGCCTCTGCGTCCCTGCCGGCCCCTCCCCTCCAATGCTGCTCTTAGAAGGAAATCTGAGTCTCTTTCAAGAATTTCAAAGTAAATGTTTTCAATTTCCCAGAGCCCGTTTACAAATATGAAGCTATTATATATTTTCCCCTCACTAAAAGTGTGCCTGAGACAACATGTGATAAGTAGGGTAAAAGATACATTAAAAGATGAACGTTGGTGTATCTACAATGAAGCAGTGAATGGCTCTATAGAGTAAGTTTCCTTAGTGGGTTTCAAAATAGGATTCAAACTCCAATCTGATCCATAACCTCCACCATACGTACTCCATCTTGTTTCACTTTAAGTGAAGTTTTGTTTTTAAGATTTTACTTATTTATTTTTAGAGAGAGGGGAAGGGAAGGAGGAAGAGAGGGAGTGAAGCATTGACGTGAGAAACATTGACCCGCTGCCTCCCAAACCTGCAACCCAGGCATGTGTCCTGACGGGGAACTGAACTGGTGACCTTGCACTTTGCGGGAAGATGCCCAACCAACTGAGCCATACCAGTCAGAGCTGAAGTTTCTGTTTTTATCTCTTCAGAAGCCCATTTATTGTGTGTTTATGCTTATCGTTTATGCTTATCTGGGAGCTTATCAGCAGAATTCTCCCCAGCAACTAAAAATATGTAGAACCAATCTGAAGTTGAATACAAATGGTTCTATAAACATTGAGGGCCCCATCACCCCCTTTTTCTTGGCACTCTGTGAAAAGTTGAGTCCACAGGTCCCTTGGGTTCCCAATGAGCACATGAGCTTGCTGCTGACAAAAAAGAAACTGCTGTTCACATTACAGATCAGAGTTGGAATGAGCACCCAGAGTCAGAGCTCCGACCCACAGAGGCACATGGGCTCCAAGATGTTGCATCAGCTCTGACAGTCACCTTGAGGTAAACAATTTGACTGTGAAGTACAGTTTTACAACCTAGTAAGTGATTTCCACTCTGCCTCACAGGTGTATGTGCATGATTTTTCTTTGTTGAGGAAACTGTAATATCCTACTCTTAGCACCACAGAATCCCTGCTCCCAGAGAGCATATTAAATGACTTCCCAGTTTCCAAGGCTTAGTTAAGAGCTCTATAAAAACGACTACATATTTTACACAAGCTCTCGCTAAGCATGTTGACTGATTCTCTTCCTAAAGATACTTCCAGCCAGGAACTGATTCAGTTATGTATGAAAGAAGTTAGAAAGGACTGCTTCTCTTAAATTCATTTTTTTCCCTGCAACATCTTATTTATTCTGGTCACATAATAGGTTATCATATAGAGATATTCCTACTCAGGAGGATAGCCCAGAATCATCAGATATTTTAAGACCCTCGTGAGAAGCCACACTTCTGTCTCCGAATGTCATCTTCAGTTTCCTTTCTACAGCTTGGCCACATAAATTTCCTGACTGCTCCCTGACAGAGCAACAGAGAGGCAAGTTCAAGGACCGCATCGCCCATGACTCAGTACTCTGTGTGTGTCTCCGTCTGTTTAGGCTGCTATAACAGAAGACCATAGACCAACTGGCTTAAACAACAAACACTGATTTCTCAAAGTTCTGCGAGCTGGGAAGTCTGAGATCAGGGCACCAGCAAATCCCATGTCTGGTGAGGGCCCACTTTCTAGTTTGTAGACATCCACCTTCTCTCTGTATCCTCCCGTGGCAGGGAGGCAGAGAGAAAGAGAGAGAGAGAGCAATTTGGTCCCTTCATCTCCATATTTAGGTACTAATCCTTATAAGGGCTCTACTCTCATGACCTAATAATTATCACCCAAAGGCCCTACCTCCTAATACCACCCCAATTTGGCATCCCTCCTAATATGAAAAATACCATTGTTTGGGGGGGGCTAGGGTTTCAACATATGAATTGGGTCGGAGGGAAGGGTTTTGCTGTAAGAGCCTGCAAAGTTAAAATAGGGAAGGTAAGAGGAAATGCAAAGATGGGTGAGAAGTGACGGAGGACTAGAATACAGAGGATGTAGCGACAGATTGACATGCTTTGAGAAAGCTTCCTAAGAAGTGACTGCCAGTTGAAGAGAAATAAAAGGTCAAAATCAGAAGATAAAGATGGACCAAATACTAATTTCATGGCATTAAAAGGGCTCCGAATGCAGTCTTAAAGCATCTTAGAGCTAAAATCTGAGAGCTAACTCTGACTAGCCTTTATTCACAAAGCTTCTGTATTTACCATCTACACAACACTTATTTCTCTTACCTTCCTCTCCCTGTTAGATTTTAATCAATACTTTTAAAAGTTAGTGAACAGCTCTGGCTGGTGTAGCTCAGTGAATTGAACGTGGGCTGCAAACCAAAGGGTCGCCGGTTTTATTTCCAGTCAGGGCACATGCCTGGGTTGCAGGCCAGGTCCCCAGTAGGGGGCACACAAGAGGTAACCACACACTGATGTTTCTCCCAATCTCTTTCTCCCTCCATTCCCTTGTGTCTAAAAATAAAAAATAAATAAAATCTTTAAAAAAAAAGTCAGTGAACAAGACAAAGAAAATGAAGATTTCTACAAAGAAGGAAAAAAAGATAGTTGAAGGATGTAACTCATGTTAGGGAACCTTATTTTGCAAATTTAAAAAGTTAAGTGATTTAAATATTAGGCAACTTGTTTCTGTGGAAGGGAAAGGAAACTCTATTTTTAATCATTTCTCAGGATGATCCTCACCCCTGTGCCCACTGAGATGGACAAGGCAAGAATCTGTGAGGTAAGAGGCAGAAGTCAATGCTTCCTTGAGGTTTGAAACTTTCCACAGAACTTCTCCTAAGTCTGTCATGAAATTTCTCACTGTCTCTCTTTTTAAAATACTGACCACGAGTACCCGTTTTGGACAATAATAGTGATTATTAGATGTATTTATTTGCCTTAGCCAAAAGAGCAAAAAAACACTATGATTAAGAAGAAAAAGTGATCTTAGTTTTCATAGAGCAGAGTGTCTACAACTCAGTGATGACATTGGATGTTTGATGCAAATGATACACAGAAAAAGCCCTTGTTCCCTGCCTGACAGCTGTCTGTTCCCTTTGACAGACAGCTTCTGGGGCAGTGTTCACCTTACGGGAAATGGACACCGGATTTGTCACTGTTCCTTTCTGGGATGCAACGGATTTACAAATCTGACTCTGCAGAAATCCCTCTCTTTGCAGGCAAGGCTCCTCCTCTCTCACATGCTACAGGAAGAATAAAACAATATTCAAAACAACACGCCAGCCTGGCAGGGAGCATCGTCAGAAAGGTGGAGAAGCATAATGCTCCTATAGAGGCCAAAGCCAAGAAAGCCTTTGCCCTCTGCTACTCGCTCACCAAAGCACAGCATGCAGAACCAGGACTCCGAGACCCCAGCCTGGCATGCAGAGGCAGGACTCCGAGACCCCAGCCAGGCATGCAGAGCAAGGACTCAAGACCCCAGCCAAATGTCCCCGCCCCACGGACCCCAGGCTGCCCTCCACACTCCAGCAGGGCCAGTCTCCACAGAACCCCAGTGCAGCTTGTGCCTCGTCACCTTGGCTTTGCTTTCCCTTTGTCTCCTCTGTTCCAGGATGCAGTGCAAAGCCCACCTCCTCAACACAGCATACCCTGACCTTCCTGTTTCTTCCACACCCAAAGTCTGACCTGAGCACCTGGCATCAAATCTCATGCCACCTTTTCTTTCCCTCTCTATCAAGTGCATTTGTTTTGCTGTCCCATGTAGATAGTGAATTAGCAGATGGGCAGGCAACTCATAGCTCTTGTCTCCCTGTAGCCTTAGCATGAGCCCACTCAGGAACCACATGTGACTCCTGAACAATGGGGAGGTAGATGACACAAAGCAGATACCTTCCAGACGTTGATCTGATCCCTCCCTCTTTTTTAAGCGTACAAAGCAGGCAAGCAACTACCCCACCAAAGTCCCTCTCTGCTCTTATTTCAGGTCAAACAGAAGCATGGAGCCAGGGAGAAGTATTTGGAAGAATGGAGTAAGCTTGAGTTATTTTCCTCCTACCAAATGGAGGGCTTTCCTCTCTCCTTGGTACTTCCCAATTTTAAAAGTTGCCTGAAATTATGGAGAAAACTAAAAGAATGGGTGGTTTATTAAAGCCAATCTGTGAGCCTTATAATTCTGCTTTCTTTTTATTCATTCATTATGGATTTATTAAAAAATATATCATTGTTGGGGCTGGTGGTTGACTCAGTCACCAATGGCCACTGATTTAATCAATCATGCCTATGTATTGAAGCCTCCATTAAAAAACCAAAACGACAAGGTTTGGAGAGCTTCTTGGTCAGAGATTCAGGTAGAGCAGTGTGCCTGGAGAGGAAGTGGAAGCGCTGGGCCCTTTCGACACATCTAGCCTATTCATCTCTTCCATCTGGCTGTCCTTGAATGTCTTTTTATAACAAATTAGTAACCTAGTAAGTAAATATATATAGCTGTTCAGTGGTTGCAAATAAAAGAATGAGTGATTATTGGAGCCAATCTATGAGCCTTAGAAATCTAATTTTTCTCTTTATTCATTCACTAAGGATCTGTCAACAGAATGTACTTGTTGAGTAGTTGCACTGGGCACTGTAATAGCCCTGGGTGGGCACCAATGAATAAAGCACGCATGGTTGCTGCCCTCGTGGAGACTGCTGTCTGCTAAATGAGACAGACGTTCAACAAGTAAAACACAATACTAATGGGTGGACATATGATGTGTCCATTACACCTCAGTAGGACTGACAAAGAACACCACAGAGCGGGCCAGGGGCACTTGCTTCTGCCCTGTCTTCTCACCCAGTACGCACACGCAGGAGTAACTGCATGTCCTCACGTGTTCCCCAGGACACACCCGGCGCTTCTGAAGAGATCTGTGACCCAGACAGGGTATGGTGAGCCAGTATTGAAACTTGCCTTGTTGAAGGTTGTGGAGAACAGAAGGAAACACAAAACTTTTAGCTGCCACCTCCTGTCATTAATGTTCCAGCCACATCTTAACTTGGCTGATTGGATCAGCTGTTCCTGAGGCTACCCCTCACCCCCTCTTTTGAGGGGTAACTTTAATCTCCCCAACTGCTTCATTTTCCACTTTGGTGAGTCACCAGACAGAGGGTGGAGAATGTAAGTCATTATTTTCGTCATCTTTGCAGATAATTTGATACTGTACATGGTCCTTTAGAATGTTTCTTCTGTAGTTATATCTTGGCAGGGGCCCGCTCCATTGTTTGCAATTCCTCTATTCTCGTTGCCAGCTTTCTCTGGAAAAATCAAAGAAAATAAGATGCAGGATACATCAAGCCACAACCACTTGGCTCCCTGATGTTGTAAGGTTTTTCTCACTCCCCTGCCCCCCTCATTGGTTGGTTTCCAGGGTGCTCTCTCTCTCGCTCTCTCTCTCTCTGCTGATGCTTCTTTCTGAGGATGCCCTCTTACCCTCTGCGGACCCTCCAGGTGCCCCCAGCTGTACTCAGGGGCTGCTTGAGAGCATGCTAATCCCCTTCCTCTTTCATGCCCCCAAACTTAAACATTTCAGAACTCTTCTTGCAGGTGAGACTGACTGGCTTGATCTCTGACAGGTTTTCTATTTGTGATGAGGTAAGAGGCAGAGAGAAATTAGATGTTCTCCAGCAGGCTCTCCACGAATACAATGAAAGAAAGGAAGCCCCTAATCGAAACCAGCCCCACATTTCAACATCTCAGACATGTCCTGCGCTCTACAAATTGTTAGCGCTCACTCCTCTAATAACAGCTGAGACTTGTTGGACTTCCAAAAAAGAAATTGAGTTACCACCCGCTGCCCATGCAGCATTTAGAAATGTTTTCCTTGTAGGGCCAAGCGATCGTTATAGGCATGAGAGTCTTTCTTCAGTGAACAGAGATGAAAATTGAGAGTTATTTACCTACATCCATCACTAACCACAT